>PVIJ01020722.1:0-20267 GCA_004024925.1 Scalopus aquaticus | reverse complement strand
GGGGAAGGGGGAGGGGGTGGGAGGAGGATGAATCCCGCGTGCCTGTGTGTTTGTGTGTGAGGGAAAGACAGAAACTGACTATATTTGGGGTTTGTTACTGCCTGCTTCCGTGTGTGTGTGTGTGTGTGTGTGTGTGTGTGTGTGTGTGTGTGAGAGAGAGAGAGAGAGAGAGAGAGTGAGAGAGAGAGAGAGAGAGGGAAGGGCTCTTTCGGCCTGTGTTCATATGTCCAGGAAAGAAAGTAACCTGTTGTTTTAAGTGTGTGAGTGAAGGAGGGACAGGAAAACTCTATTTATATGCCTGTGTATTTATATGACGTGTGAGCTGTCGTTTGGGGTCTGCTGTACATGGATGTTGGTATAGTAGGAACTGTCCTGTTGTGAACAAGTGTGCATGTGCACATCAGCAAACACGGGAGGGACAGGGCTGTGTGATGTGTAAACTGTGTATGTAGCAGTTTGTGAGAAAAACAATGTGTTTATTTTGTCTGACTTTGTGATCAATTTTTTTTTTTTTAAGATTTATTTTTTATTTATATATACAAGCTGGGGCACAGGCCAGAGGCGCGGGGCGGCGAGAGGGTTCACCAGAGACAGAGCGGGTAGCAGAACAGGCAGAGCAGAAATACACTGCTGAGGAGAGCAGCGGGCAAGGCAGGAGAGGTCTGCCACGCCATGTGGGATTCTCCCTGGCCAGGCGTCGAACTCGCGTCGCCGCTGCTCACAGCTCTGCAGCGCAGCGCTTAACCGCTGCGCCACCGGGGAAGCCCCTGTGATCAATATTTTGTGTTGAGAAACAGGAACGTGTATAGGGCATGCATATGTTCAGGGAAACAGGCATGGTGGAGGTGGTGGGGTTGGGTTTTGAAGGATGTGTAAGAGTTCATGGGGCCAGAGGAAAGACCTGGGGGAATCTTGACTATCAGCCATGAGATGGGGAAGGGAGTAAGAGGGAGTTGAATTGGTTGGGGACAGAGAGAATTCTGGGATAGAAGGCACTGTCCTGTCCTGACTGTCCTATGCCAGGAGGGGAGTGAGCGCCTGCAGCAAGCCTTGCTCAGGAACTGGCCCAGAGTAGCTCAGAGCAGCTGAGCATGCACCCAGCACCAGGTTCCGAAGGGCACCATCTGCAACTGGGCAGTGCTTGTGACGACTGGAGAATGGGGAGGGAGCTCTGTGGAAATAACCCTCCTCCCCGGCCATTCACTGGTGTGGAGGAAAAGACACAGCCAGTGGGCCACTTTGTCAAAATTCACAATGCATGTTGAGAGCAGCATAGGGGAAGCCTAGTGGGGGAGGAGGGCTGGGTCATGCCCTGTGGGTGACCAGACCCTCTTGTCCTCCTGGAAGATGACTGCTTTGGGATTCCTGACCACTCCTCGGGTGTTTTCCTGGGAGCTGCTGCCTGATGCCTGGGGGGACACTCTGAGATCCAGAGGGACAGGAAAATGGAACTCAGTTCTCCTGGCTCTTCACCTGCCAACACTGTGACTTGGGGGGTCCTGTTCTCTCTGAGCCTGTTTTCTCTATAAAATGAGATTTGTAATTCCTACCCACCACCCTGTAGGGGTGTGAAGATTTAATGAGTTAATATACAATGTGCCCTGGGGGATGTTGAGCTTGGATCTATTTAGCTAAAATTTGAAAAATAAACAAGACTCATCCATGCTGTCAGAAGTCAGACTAGTGTTACAGGGAATGATTGGAAATGGGGCACCCAAGGGGACCCCCCCCAGAACTAGGGCATCCTCCAGTATCCTGGAGTATCATATTCTGTTATATTTCAACAAGCATATCCAAAAGAAAAAAGGGAAAGCCAGGTAGCCTGACCATGTTTTCTGGAATGTTCTATTAGTGAGGCAGGAGCAAGGCTGAGTATGGGGGATACAACAGTGAATAAGACATGATTCTGGTCATCTGAAGTAAAGAGAGGAGAGTTTGTGGCTTTCTTATTTCTAGCAGACATGCAGCAGAGGGGAGGAGCCTGCCCAAAGCAGGAACCTGCCCAGGCAGGCAGCAAAACTAGGATAGGACCGAAGCCTCCCAGTGTTATGACTGAGTCTTTTCCATCCCACCAGCTTGTCCAGAGAGGTAGTTCCTGGCCTTACAATGTGCAGGGGTGGGTGGGTGGAGATAAGTGAAAACATCTGCTGCTGACTCTGACCTCAACCTCCAGCTCCTGGGGGCTTCTCAGAGCTCACTTCCTCCATACAGCCTCTTGGAACAATTCTATGCAGTGCATGCTGCGATTCCTACCTCCAAATTGCAAGTGATAAATCATGTTCAGAGAGGGAAAAGTGACTTCCCCTAGGAAGCACAGCTAGTGTGAGAGGATTCGCTTCTTCACTCGTATCGCTCCTGTTGGCATTTGAGGGCTCACGTGCTTTCTGACAGAGATGGGTGGTTGCCTGGCAAGAAAACACGTTTCCCTTGTTGGGCTCCTATAGATTGGCTGATGAGGGTGCTGCCTCCAAATACTCGGGTTTCCAGATACGGCAGTCAGAGCATCACTCAAACTGCTGAAGACCCAACTTAAGCTGGAAAGTACCGGGGCAGAGCTAGCTTCAGACAGGGTGGCACTGAGGGACTCAGACCCTGTCCTCGGAATCTAATGCCACTCGCTCCAGCTCTCAAAATCGCTTCCGTCCCTGCTGCTCTCTGCTCTGGCAGGCTCTCTCCTTGAGACCAGGATGGCTGCCAGTGCATCAGCCACACACGTCCAGTCTCTCAGCAACTCCCACCGCAACCGGGACCCTCTTCCCCCAACACTTCAACCCCATTTCTGAAGTTGAGGCTCATTGGCTCTTACTGAGACACGTGTCTGTTCCTCAGCCAATCACGGTGGTGGAGGGTTCTGATTGGCTAGGCCACAGGGCGTGAGGTTTCTAAACCCACAGGCGTTTGCATCGAGGTGGGCTTTCTGGTCCTTGCAGCCTCAGGATTTTCTAGGGTCCAAGAAGAATCCCCTAGGACTTGTGGAGAAGCTTACATTTCCCACCCCTTCAATAAATGGCAATGGTTATCTTTGGTATTCTTCTCCTGCTTTGCTTCCGTTGTCATTTTGCACAGAATATTTAGTAATATTTAATATACAGTAAGTGCCCAGAAAATCCTTAGCGGTTGACTGATATTTTGAGGGGTGGGGTAGGGACTGGGGTGGGGAGGTAGGGGTGTACCAAATCACAAAGTCTGGACAAGTTGGGTCGCCTACCGTTTGGCAGACAAAAAGAAACTCTTCATAAGAACTCTTAAATTATGTTCCATTTCCCATTACTGAACCGAAACTGCAGCCTAGATCTCCCGGGGTAATCACCAAACTCTTCACCAACAGCTTCAGTTCCCCGACTCTCACACCAGCTGTGCAGGAGAATATAGTGAGGATACACAGGGTCCCACTGGGAGGCTGATGGCTGAGGGGCAGGCAGAGTTTGTTAGACCCAATTAGACAATTTCTCTACTCATCCAACTGTGCAGAGAGGTCGCCTGGGGTTGAGCTGGGGCTCGGGATGTCCCAGCCCAGCTCTCTTCCCCTGGGGTCACCAGCACTCTCATTCAGTTGGACAGCCTCTCTTTTCCATACACCAACAGCCCCAGCCAGCAGCTGAGGAGAGCAAGGCTCAGTGAAGTTCAAGGTCAGGCTGCTAGGAGGGTTTGGATCCAGGTGTGTGCTTAGGAGCACCAGGAGAGGCTGGTGGTAGGGAAAGGAGGTGTGGGAGGGGGTGGGGGTGCTCTGCTTGGAGGCTGTGGTTCTCCTGGCACCTGGGCTGCCTGAGCTTGGGTGGGGCCCATCAGGGGGATCTCAGCCCTCCCTGGCCCATGATTCACAGTTTGGGCTGCAGGCGTGCAGCAGCATCAGGTCACCCAGATCTCAGCTGTCTCCTTGCCTAGCACGTGCCCAGGCACTTCCATACCTGCTGTGCCCCAAGCCCTGGGCAGTGGCAGGCCAGTGTGAACATGCGGGCAACTTGTGGATGATGGGGCGGGGGTGGGGGTGTGTGCGGTGGCATCAGTAGCAAGGACATGCTGACAGGGCAGTGGGCATCACTGAAGGCACAAGCTTGCTTTAAATGCCTACCCCATTGTTGCTCATGTGCCAGGAGGCCTTGGCAGGTCCCTGGACCTCTTTGGAATTCTGCAAAATGTGTGGAAAAGTGACACTCGTGGGATTCCCCTTAGCTCCTAGAACAATGAGTTCTTTCCCTTCCCCAGGTCTCTGACCATGCTGTTCCCTCACCAGGAATACCCTTCCCATCTCTCTGCCTTGTAGGTCTCAGTCCAAATGCCACTTCTTCAGAGAGGCCTTCCCTAGGTGCTGTCCCTCAGGTTTCCCTGTTTATTACCTATTACCATTGTATGTCCTTCATTCCATTTGTCAGAATTTATAATTCGATACACTGTTGCTTGATGTCTTATTTATTGTCTATCTTCCATTTAGTGGAATACATTATATCCAGGGCTACATTGGCAGGCCCCACCCAAGGGACTCTTACTGAATAATGTTTTCATCGTTTGCCCTTGGCTCTCCTGCTGTGGAGCACCTCCACATTGTCTGTAAAAGACCACTGAAGGGACTGTCCAAGAGGTGGGGCCACACAGCAACACCTATGTGTCAAGTCCTGTATGTTAACACCAGAGTAAAGAATATTTTCTGGCTGAAATGTCTTTCATTCTTTCATCATGAGTCAGAGACAATACATCACATTTCCCTTTTTGCCTTGGCTGACAGGATGCTCAGAAGTATTTGGTTAACTAGGACACATAAAAGGTAGGGATCAGGGCCAGTGTGCCTCTGGTTCCCCAGGGTCAGCACAGCTTCCATCCCAGAGAACTTTCTCAACTAATGTCAGATGGGTTGAGTGAAATGGAAATTCAGTAAGCTCACCCACTCAGAATATTTTTGTAACATATCTTTCAGGTCTCCATTTATACATAAGATGTACATGTGTTAACTCTGTATGTGTAGGTAACTGCAGCTATTCCTGGGTGATGTATAAATTATGAAAGAATAACAGTTAAAAAAAAGAGTTCTTGATACTGAAATGTGTTTGTTTATATATGAAGGGAAAGATAAATCATACACAGAAATGGCTAAGGAGAAAGTTATAAATGTCATACAAATGTTATTAAGGCCTTAGGAGCCCATAGCTCAGGGTTTGGTTTAGAGAGCAGAAGGGACAAGAGAGGTAAGGGTGTGAGAACAAGTAATGAGATAAGTGGGCTATATTTGGGGAAATAGACTCTCCTACCTGCAGGAGTGGGAGATGATAGAAGGAGCATTTGGTTCAAGAATTCTCAGGAACTTTGGTCTTGAAAACACCTATTTTGTTTGAGCTAGAAATTTTACCTTTAGTAATTTCTCCTATGAAAGTAATTAAAGATAAGCATTAAAATATAGCTACAAAGATAGTCCCCTAACAAAGTTATTTTCAATAGAAACTAATTATTCCTGTCATAATTACACTGAGACATTTTTGGCAGAATCTCTACAGCTATTCAAAGTCTATTGATGTAGGATATTTATTGAAATGGAAAATGTCCATGATTTGTGGTTGAATGAAGCAAAAAGAGGGTTATGCTATCGTGTGTATCATATAACTCAGCAATTCTGTCATGGGGACTTATCTCAGAGAAGTTTGTGTTCTCAGATACAAGAGGACTTGTACCAGAATGTTCTATAGTACAGTTTGCAAAAGCAATCATCAGCGGACTAGGTAAAGAAACTAAGGTTGATTCATTCTGCGGAATCGGGAAAGGCAACTGCGTGAGTAAGCTGGCACGACATGGGTCAACGTGAACACGCTTCTAAAACATTATGTGGAAAAGCAAATTGCAGAAGGAGATATGCAGACCGCTGCTATCCGTTTGAATGATAGCCAAAGCATGAACAGGAAGGGCAAACCCCTAACTTTTTTTTTTAAGATTTATTTATTTATGCATACAAGCTGGGGTGCAGGCCAGAGGGGTGGGGTGGTGAGGGGGTTAACCAGAGACAGAGAGGGGAGCAGAACAGGCGTATTCACTGCTGAGGGGAGCAGCAGGCGAGGCAGAAGAGATCTGTCATACCATGTGGGAATCTCTCCTTGGCCGGGCATTGAACTAGCACTGCAGCTGCAAACAGCTCCACAGCTCTGCACTTAACCCGTTGCACCACCAGGGAGGCCCGGTAAACCCCTAACTTCTATAAGAAAGTGACTCTGGTTTGGGGTACAAGGGAGGGATTGCAAAGGATCCTCTGGCGGACTTCAACCATTCTGCTAAATTTCATTTAAAAAAAAAAAATAGACTTGAAGCAAACACACCACAAATATTAAGATGTGCAGAACTTGGTGGTTTGAGTGCACATTCTAGTGTTCTCTATATCTGTGCTTGTTTATAATACTTCATTTGAGGAGCAGCATTCATTCCTTTTTTTAATGTAAATGCATGCATAGGAAATACTAATGTTTGAAGAATATATACCAATATAATCAGTTAATCATGATTATTTCTGTGACAAAATCATTGATTATTTTGACTTCTATGTTTATTTTTCTATACTTTCTGATTTTCCTAAGTGAACATAGAATGACCTGTGCAATGTTTTAAAAACCTTAAAAAAGAGAGAAAAATCTAAAACATTGTAGGCAGGACATTTCTGGCAGAGACAAAACTCAGTCAAATGCTGGCTGTGGAGAAGTTTCCAGCATATCTGGGTACCAGATAGGGGTGTGATGGAAAACTTCTGGAAGGAGGAGCTAGTCACACGACAGCCAATATGTGAGGTCCAGGCCAACGAGCCTGCACTTGACCTTGAAGTCCATGAGCCCTCAAGATGGAGTCTGTGTGGAGCCTGGGGGGTGACCCCAGATGTCTGGCTTCACATGGATTTTTATGATTTTAAGGTTTCATTTTCGGGGTAACCTGAAAACAATGAGTATAACATATTCTGACGCCTCTGAAGTGCCAGACTCATAAACCAGAGTCACCCGCCCCATTTCAGCACCCAGGTTGGTCAGTGCTTGGGGTGAGGTTGGTGAGGTTGGCAACAACTGCCCCATTTTAATTGTCTCAGGTTGATGAGGAAAGGGGAAAGCAGCTCAGTGTGGCTGGTTTATTCTCTGGCACTGTGATCTCAGCTCTTGGGTCTGAGGAAATTCCAAGGGTGCAGACGTTTCAGACCTGAAAAAGGGATTGTAAGGACTCTAAACTGACAACCGCTACCAAAATAACACACACAGGTGTACAGACACACTCTGTTAATGAAAATAACATCTACTGCAGAATTAAAAATTAATTCCTATATTTGCAAAAAAAATTATTGTTGATATGGAGTATGGGTCCATTTTAATGGTGGACAAGGGGTGAGGCGGAGCCTGCAAACTTTCTAAACACATAGAGGAATGGACATACCCACGGCCATGGAGACAAAATAACAGCAGCACTGTGCGAACTTGCCAAAAAGAAGCAACCCTGGGTCTCCCTGGTGGTACAGCGGTTGAGCGCTGCGCTGTGGAGCTGTGGGCAGCGCGATGCGAGTTCGATGCCCAGCGGGGGAGAATCCCACATGGTGCGGTGGACCTCTCCTGCCTCGCCCGCTGCTCCCCTCAGCAGTGTATTTCTGATCTGCCTGTTCTGCTCCCCACTCTGTCTCTGGGGAACCCTCTCGCAGCCCCACACCTCTGGCCTGTACCGCAGCTTGTATGTATAAATAAATAAATCTTTAAAAAAAAAAAAGAAGCAACCCAGATGTCAAGCCAGCTAACAAACATCCAAATAAAAGGTGGTTTATCATTCCAAGGCAATAGTGTTCAGTAACACAGAGGAATGAAGTAATGGTTCATGCTGTAACATGGACAAACCACAAACACACACAAAGTCAAAGAAGCTAGACACACATGGCCTCATATCAGATGATTTCATTTACATGAAATGTCCACAATAAACAAACGGAGATGGAGAGTAGATTAGCAGTTTCCAGGGGCTGTACAGGGTGGAAATGGGCAGTGACCACTAATGAGCTCAGGGTCCTTTCAGGGATGATGCAATGACTGGGGTGAGATAGTGATGGTTGCACAACTTTGGCACAATACTGAGAACCAATGAAATGTATTAAAAGGGTGAGTTTTATGGTAAGTGAATTATATCTCAATGGTAAAGCAAACCCCACGTACAAAAATGTTCATAAGCAACATTATTCATATAGCCCAGAAGTAGGAAAAAGCCAAATGTCCATCAACCAGTGAGTGCTATGTGGATCTAACCAGACAATGGAATAGTTTTCAGCAATGAAAAGGGACCTAAGTATTGATATAACATGGACGAACCTTGAAAATATACAAGAGAAAGAGACAGGTTGCAAAAGACCTCAGAGCCTGTGATCTCCTTGATATGAAACATCCAGAATAGGTGACTCTATAATGAGGAGCGTAGACTCCTGGTTGCCTAGGACTGGGGAGCAAGAACAGGGCTGCGGGTGATAGTTGAGCGCTGGAGGCCTTCTTTGGAGGATGAAAAATGTCCTCAAGTTGGATTATGGTGGTGGCCACACAACTCTGAATTACTGGGAATCATTGTCTTGCATGCTACAGTCATGGTACATCAATCATTTCTGGATAGAGCTCTTTTAAAGGTCCATTGAATAAATGGATGGGAAGAGAAAGCAGAGGAAGAAAGGGGAGGAAATACAATTGAGAAACTCCTTTTAGGTCCAGACAGAGCAGACTCCCTATGGTGCCCCAGCTTGGGAGCCTGGGCACCTCTTAGTGGCCTTTTCTCCTTCCCCTCTTGGGACAATCTCCCCTCCACAGCCTCCCCAAGTCTGAGGTTCTGGTGGATACGGCCCAGGCTGGGAGGCGGCATCCGACAGAACACGGCTGCCCTCTGGTGGTGACCAGAAATGAGCGCTTGAGAATGTGGTTGAGGGGAGGGCCCTGGGGAAGTGGCAACATCGGCGGCGAGCAAGAGCGGCCCCCTGGAAGTGGTGGGGGGCGGGGGAAGGAAGAGACTTCCAGATGCCTGGCGACTGGACGGCCGGGGATGATGCCTCGGACACTTTGACTGGGCTTGTCTCTGCATTTGTTTCCTGCCCCGTGCCTCGGGCTCCTTGGGGCGGCTGTGCCTGCTAGTCAGCTCTGCTTCCAGCTGCCAGGGCGGGCCACCGCTCAGCGGGTGGTCAGTACAAGCGCTGGAGTGTGGTTTGTGGTGGTAGAAAGAACAGATGGGAAAGCCAAGGTGAAGATTCACTTCCCTGTGCTGACCCAGTGGCTTGGGGCAAGTCGTATGATCTCGGGGGCCCGAGTTTACCCACTGAGGAAACCATCTCACAGCTGTTTGTGGTGAGTTTATGTGATGACAAGCACCAGGCGCATCTGAGGACCTTCCAGGCAGCTGGGGAGGGCAGGGAACCTGTGGTGCTGGGTGACATCAGACAAGCCCCTCTGCATTTCGTGCTGCTGTCTCCCCTTCAAAATGGGGGGAGAGGGGCCTCCCTGGTGGCGCAGCGGGTTAAGCACAGCACTATGAAGCTATCCAGAGCCACTGCAGCATGAGTTCGATCCCCGACCCGGGAGCTTCCCACATGGCACAGCAGACTACTCCTGTCTTGCCCGCTGCTCCCCTCAGCAGTGTACTTCAGTGGATCTGCCTGTTCTGCTCCCCACTCCTCCTCTGGTGAATCTTCTTACCACTCTACACCTCTGGCCTACACCCCAGTTTGTATGCATAAATAAATACATAAATATTTTTTTAAATGAGGGGAGGTAGCTTTCCCTCTGCTGCTCCGACCCCTTTAATGCACTGTGCCCTGAGGACTGCACTGGGCCGTGCTGGCCCACAGGGACAGCCTCCCCCTACACCCAGGAAGTTTGCGCCCAGCCGAGAACGCCAGTCACAGCACTGGCCACACAAACAGACACACCACTGCAAATGGAGCCAGAGGTTGTGAGAAGCCCAGGAGCTGGAGAGAGGATGGAGGGGGTCTCTACCCTAGATGAGGTCGGGAGACCCCCTCCGATAAAGGACATTCAAGGCGAGAGCCAAGGGAAGTGAAACTTGATGAGAAGAATGTTCCAGATGTGACGGCATGAGGGGAGTGGGGAGGAGTGCCGCCTCCTCCTGTCCCTGCCCGGCTGGTAGGAGTGCGGGCACATGGAGGCCAAACAGCCACAGACACAGGTGGGACCCAAGGGTGGGCCGGGGCCACGTCCTAAGGGGCCTGGTGGGCCATGTTAAGGTTTGGATTTCACGACAGGAAGCTACCAGCGTCCGAGTCAGATGGAGTCTTGCACTTACATCTGGAAGCCCACTCTGGCTGCTGCTGGAGAATGAGTTGTTTGGGGTGAGATGCAGGGGTCCAGGGAGTGACGAAGGGGGCTCAGCCCAGGGTGATGATGGGGCTGGAGAGAAGTGGCCCAGTTTGACATGGAGCTATAGACAGAATCGAGGGGACTTGTGAGGGACGGATATGGGGTGAGGGAGAGGGTGCAGAGGACTCCCTGGTTTGATCCTAAGCAGCTGGGTGTATAGAGGGGCCAGTTGCTGGGCAGGGCAAGGTGGGGGGAGCAGGTTCGCGAGGGCAGTGAGTTTGGCTGAGTGAGCGCACACATGTACGTCTGTGCTAAGGCAGCTGTTCAGCAGCCGGGGGCATCTCTAGCCAGTGGGCAGCTGGGGAGCAGGGTCCGCGCTCTGAAAGAGAGCGGGGCCGGAAGCTGTTAGTTCAAAAAGTCCCAGCAGCTTCTGTCTTTGAGTTGTAAAAGTAGTGTGTGCCAGTTGCCATGAAATCAAACAATACAAAAGCGTATGAAGCAGAGAACAAGGGGGACTCCCTGGTGGCGCAACGGGTAGAGCACAGTGCTGTGGAGCTGTCAGCAGCTGCAGCGCAAGTTCAATCCCCAGCCAGGGAACTAACCCACATGGCGCAGACCTCTCCTGCCTCGCACGCTGCTCCCCTCAGCAGTGTATTTCGGTCAATCTGCCCGTTCTGCTACCTGCTGTCTCTGGTGAACCTTCTTGCCACCCCACGCCTCTGGCCTGTACCCCAGCTTGAATGCATAAATAAATAAATCTTTTTTTAAAAAAAGAGAGAAGAGAACAAGGAGAAGAAGGCCGACTGAGAGAGGATTGAGATCTCAAAGTGGTTTGGGGGTATGGGCCAGTGACCTTACCGTGGGCAAGGCTGCCCCGAGGATTAGCTTTCTGAAATAATTTGGGCATTTGCTAGGGCAGGCAAAAGGACTCTCATTCCTGTCCAGCTAGAAATAACATGTTGGATGCTTCCTTTGTGGCTAAAAATAGAGCATTGGTACCATCGGTGGATCCTAATCCTGGCGTGCACATCAGAATCTCCTGGGGAGATCCAAAGGTAGCAATACCTGGGATCGTCCAAGTCATCCCAAATCAGGATCTTAGGGGCGTGGAGGCTGAAATCTGTATTTAAAAAACTCTCCACAGGTATTCTCATAAAGGAGGACCCTCGAGAACAGGCTGTTACCCAGGAAGCAGTTACAGGCATGGAGACTCAGGTTCATGTTTTATTGCTCAGACTAAAAAGTAGTTCGCAAAATAGTATGTGCAATGGGATTGCATTTTCCTCCTTTTGTCTGTGTTTTCTCATTTTTCCACAATAAGCATGGATGGCTTTTTTTTCATAAGGAAGGAATGGAAACAATGGCATTCGGGGAGAAAAAAATAGTGGATGACTCAGATGTTTCTTCCCTGTAATTCACTGTGCGGCTGGGTGGAAAGATGGGATTGTGCTCGCTCTGTTCTTTGAAGATGGGATTGACTGCCTCTTCTGTGCCCAGCCTGCACTGGGGGCCGGTGAGCAAGTACAGATGTGGTCCCCTCCTGGCAGGCACAGAGGCAAGCGGGGAGACAGACATTAATCAAGTCATCACATGGGTAAGCAGGGGAATTACAATCTGAGTTGTTTCCCGCAGGGAAAAACACAGTTCTTTTGAGGTGACCTCAGAGATGAGATCTAAAGGATGAATAGGAGTAACTAGACAGGGGAGTGGAGGCAGACAGGAGTTGGAGCAGCTTGTGCAAAGGTCCTGGGGTCAGAGGGAGCCTGATGGATTCGAAGAACTGAAAAATAAGGGGGTGAGGCTGGAGTATGGAGACAGTGGTGGGCAGAGTGTGTGGGCCTTGCAGACGGTGTGAGGTTTGGGGTGTTGATCCAAAGAGCACTGAGAAGGCACCTGTGTTTCAGACAAGGAGATGCCATAGTCAAATCAAATCAAATAATTTTGCTGTGAACCACTCTAGTTGCTGTGTGGGGAAAAGATCGAACGGGGCCCTAAGACAGTTCTGGGAGACCAAAGGATACTTGAAGACAGGAGATGATGGTGCCTGGAGCAGGGTCTTAGAGACGGGCCGAGGAGGTAAAATGGGCAGTGACTAGTGATGGACTGGATGTTGAGGGAGAAGGGGGTCTCTAGGGTGATTCCCAAGTTGGTGGCTTTTGCAACAGGTTTGACTTAACAGGCAGAGTTTGAGCTTGACACACCCAAGTGGAGAAGGGGAACAAGTGGCTGGCCCTGGGGGGTCTGAGGTGGCTAGGGTGGTAATGGGTTCCCCCCCACACACACACACATCAGGTCATCTAAGGCTGGACCCTCCTGGGTCGGGAGCTGCCCTGTGCACTGCAGGACGCTCGGCTCACCCCTGCCTCTACCCACTAGACGTCAGCAGCAACACCCTCCCCTGTGTGACAGCCAGGAATGTCTCCAGACATCGCTGAAAATCCCTTGGTGGGTCAAACTGCCCCCATTGAGATACTCTGGGCTAGAGGTACACATTTGGGAGTCCCCAACATCTGTGTGGGTGTGGAAGAGATTCCCCAGGGAGAGAGAATAGGTAGCAAGGAGGAGGGGATCTCGGGTTAGGCGTCGCACACCAGTGTTTTTTAAAAAGATTTATTTATTTATGCATACACTAGCTGGGCTATAGGCCAGAGGTGTGGGGGTGAGAGGCTTCACCAGAGACAGAGTGGGGAGCAGAACAGGCTGAGGGGAGCAGCGGGTGAGACAGGAGAGGTCTGCTGCGCCATGTGGGAAGCTCCCTGGCTGGGGATCGAACTCGTGCTGCAGTGGCTACTGATAGCTTCGTAGTGCTGAGACTTGGCCCCTTGCACCACCAGGGAGGCCTTGCACACCAGCATTTACAAAGCAGATAAATAGTAACAGGTCACTGGCTCCTGGGGGCAGCAGAGTGAGAAGCCAGAGTGACGTAGTGTTCACAGGAGGAGGACATGGTGACAGGGTCAGGTGTGATGAGAGAAAAGAAAGCAAGAGCTCTGCACTGAGGCTGGTGACAGAGAGTGGGGGACTTGGGGTGCTATGAAGGAGGAGTGAGCCCAAAGCCACACGCTGGGCTGGAGAGTGAGGAGGGAGCCAGGAATGGGAATCCAGCCTGCAGGCCACTCTTCCAGAACGTTTGCTGTGAGAAGAAATGGGAGGGTTGCTGGCGTTGACATGGGGGAGGTTTTTTGCTTTTATTTTTAATATGAGCATTTTAAACGTCTGGGGGAAGGCCTGGGGGGAGGGGCGTGGAATGTTCTGGAGCATGAGAGAGTTAGTTGAAGACAGGGAAGTGTGGGACCCAGAATCAGTGGCAGACCATCCTGAGTGACGCAGGTGTGGGAGCTTTGCCCCTCTTGTGGGCACTCTGAGGGTCCTGAATTGAAAGTGGGGGCCGGGCCTCCCTGGTGGCGCAGCGTTTGAGCGCTGCGCTGTGGAGCTGTCGGCAGCAGCGATGCGAGTTCGATGCCCAGCCGGGGAGAATCCCACATGGCGCCGCAGACCTCTCCTGCCTCGCCCGCTGCTCCCCTCAGCAGTGTATTTCTGATCTGCCTGTTCTGCTCCCCGCTCTGTCTCTGGTGAACCCTCTCGCCGCCCCACGCCTGTGGCCTGTACCCCAGCTTGTATGTATAAATAAATAAATCTTTATAAAAAAAAAAAAAGAAAGTGGGGGCCATGAAGGCTGTGTTTGTGGAAAGGGTGTTGGACGGGCGGGGAGGAGGGAGAACCTTTGATACCAGGTTGTGGAAAGTGGCAGTTAGGTTTAAGGAGACTTTGCATTCAGGGAGCCGAGGGCAGATGAGTCCTAGGAGCTGCTCTCGTTCTTAGTACTGATGGTGTCACGTTCCAAACCAGGCCTGGCCCTGGTGACGTGGTTTACAGTCTTGGGGTCTTAGTCTTCAGTCTAAGTGGGGACAGTAAGTGAACTGACCTCATGAAAACTGCTGTGACGCCTCATTAGGTGGAGCTAAGCGCTTACAGCTTGTGGTAAGAGCTCAGGGAGGGGGCGCTCAGCGGGCCCCCCCGGGCTTGGGAAAACCGCATGGGTTTTATAACAGACTGACCAGCAGGGGGCAGCAGGTCCATGCAAGGAAGGACTCCATGCAAGATTTCAGGTTGCATTACCCAGGGGAGCAGCAATGCTCCCAGGCCAGGGTGAGCCCCAGTTGGTGAGAGGATGGGGTAGAGAGTGGGGTGGGGGGCCCTAGCTCAGCTGGGCTGGGGAGCAAGCAGGTGAGGCTGATGGAACATCTCCAGAATGGTCCGGACAGCTCCATTTGTGGCCTTCATGAGCCAAGAGGGAAACAGATGGATATGAACTATTTTCCAGAGCCCAAACTCTGGTGGGCAGAGAAGACTCTGCCCAGGGACCAGGGACATTCTGGGGAGAATGGGATAAAGAAACTGGGCAGTTTAAAAATGAGCCTTGCTTAGTTAAGTCTGGGGCAGGGAGTGGGAATTGCGCTCGGATTAAAAGGACAGAGGATAGACTGAGGGTGGGGTGGGAGCTGGGGAGTGAAATGGCGGGTAAAGCTTTGTGAGCGGGAAGGTAGACAGGAGAGCTGGCGGCTGGAAACTGGGGCAGGAAAGGGGTGCTGAGGAGGAGACAGGGAGAACCAATCAGGCTTCCAGGCCAGTGAGGACCGGGATGCAGTGCTCTGGGAAGAGTCCAGACTCAGCAGCTGGTGCCAGGCTGAGCTGGCCTCGAGCCCTCCTCTGCCCTGATGAGGCCTCTGGTGGGCGAGGCGGTCCTGGGGTGGGGCTGGTGCCCACCAGGCTGAACACCTCTGCCCGTAGATGCTAAGACAGGTTCTTCCCCTCCCTCTCCCGGGCCGTCACTCCCCTGCCTGTGTCTCAGTGGCCACGTCACCCGGAGCCTCTTCTCCGCTGGAGATCTGCAAGCGTAGCCAAGACTGGGCTTTCAAACAGGGTCATGGCTGCTGCGTGGATGATGCTCCTGCTGGGTATTTCCCTCTTCACCAGGTTCTATTTGTGCCCTGGAACTTGGCCTAATGCCCTGAAGGTACCTGAGAAGGACAGAGCCTTCTCTGGGCTGGAACAGTCCTCAGGGTTGCCTGGGCCCAGCCCCTACTTTATCGAGGAGGGAACGCGCGAAGGAAGGTCAGAGGCAAAGCAAGGACTCGAGGCTGAGATCCCAGGCTTCTTCCTCTGACTGGCAGCATTAAGTGCAGAAAACCAGGCAGTGCTGGGTCCCTTCTGTCTGACACAGGGACCTGAGTCGGGTGACATCCCCCGGGGTCTTTCAGGACAGAAAATGTCACTCATCTCTGCCTGATCTTTGTCATATCCATCCCTTTCTCTGGGTAGCAAAGTGTCAACTCTAAAGCAAGGAGATGAGAAAAAGGAAAGGAGGCTTTGTTTAACACATTTTATGAGGGGGCATAATCCTACTCTTGAACTTGGAAAGAAAATTGCAGGTTCATTTCATCTGAGAACATGAAAATTAAAATCCTAAATAAAATGCTGGCTAACTGAATCCTGCATTTCTTTATTTTTTTTATATCACAGTAGAGAAGATTTTTTTCACAGATTGGAAAGGAGAATTAACCACCAGAAAGTTCATCCATTGGGACTCCTGGTGGCGCAAGGGGTTAAGTCTCAGCACTATGAAGCTATCTCCAGCCACTGCAGCACGAGTTCAATCCCCAGCCAGGGAGCTTCCCACATGGCGCAGTAGACCTCTCCTGCCTTGCCTGCTGCTCCCCTCAGCAGTTTATCTCAGTAGATCTGCCTGTTCTGCTCCCTACTCTGTCTCTGGTGAATCTCTCACCACCCCACACCTCTGGCCTATACCCCAGCTCTTGTATCCATAAATAAATAAATCTTGAAAAAAAAAGAAAGTTCATCCATTAAATTTTCCCTGTCAATTAATAGATTGAATGAGAAAAAGCACATGATTATTTCATTGTGGACTTATATATATTCACATGACTTTTGATAAGGTCAGCAAAACAGTCAGTCACAGAAAAACTGGGGAATTGTTCCAAACCTAAGAACATTAAAGGGATAATGTGATTGGAGATTTTTTAACAAGCTAGGACTAGCAAAGAACTTACACATTTGCTAAAAACATAGGCCAAAAAATATACAGCAAATATATTCTCAATGGAAAAACTTTAATTGCCACTAAGATGAGAAACAGCTCGAGATGCCTGCCTTCACAGCTACCCCCTGACTTCACCTTGGGGCTCTGATTGACATTACAAAGAAAGCCCCCCCAAAGTGCAGTAACTGGAAGATAAAAGGTAAAACTGTCATTATTTGCAGACTCTATAGTCAATGCAGTATTTACTAGATAAAAGAACTACCTATAAAAATGAATATAATTTTCCCATATCAGCAATGAATAAGTGGAAAATATAAAGGAAAATAAAAGACTAAAGTACCCAGGGAATTATTTTCCTCTTTCTTTTTCTTCTTTTCTCTTTCCTTGCCAGCAAATATCATCCTAGAGTCATTGCGGGGGGCACAATGAGGTGACATCTGAGCAGAGGAGCAACCCAGCTGGGGTAGGAGGGCGTCCAGCAGAGGGGGCACCTGGCACGGGATGCTGGAGACTCCCATGGGGTGAAGAAAGGGACAGAGCTCTGTCCATGGGCAGGACACTCCAGAGGCAGGAAGCACCCTGGGGCCAGTCTTGGTTTCTCTTTGTCATTCTTCAGTAAAGGACCAGTGTCCTGGTATTAGGGACTGACTCCAGGGGTGAGGCAGAGAAAATAGAAAAGGAGCTTGGATGCTATAAGAGAAACAAGGAAGTGCTTGAAGAATGTTGGGGACACGAAAGGTCTCCACCTGGACAAAAGTGGGGCAACTTGAGAGCAAAGTAATTAATGAGAGCATAGAAAACCGCGAGTCTAACCTGCTGTAAACACACGCATGAATAAACTGGAAGTTTGCGGAGAGTAAAATACACACGTGCTTTCAAAGGACCGTCCCATCACATACTTTTCATTACAAAGGGAGAGTGGTGTCACTGTGGCAAAGCCTTCATCAAACGATCAAAGTTCATACTATTAGCAGGGGAACAAGTCAAAGATGTGTGCCTCAAGAGGATGCTTGACTTAAACCCAACCACCAGGAAATTCCAGACAACTAAACTGAAGGACACCCTGTAAAATCGCTTGCCTGTGATTGCCCCAGTATCAAGGACAGTCAGTCACAGAAAAACTGGGGAATTTTCCAAACCTAAGAACATTAAAGGGATAAGAAAACTAAATTGTGAGATATAGTCTGATTCCTTGTGCAATAAGTGATGTTATTGGGCAGTTGTGGAAACTTGAATGAGGTCTGCAGATGAGGGTAGCAGTGTAGCAATGCTAATTTTTCAATTTTTAAAAAAGATTGATTATTTATTTATTTATTGCATACAAGAACTGGGGAGTAGGCCAGAGGTGTGGGGGGTGAGAGTGTTCACCAGAGTGGGGAGCAGAACAGGCAGACTGACTGAAGTACACTGCTGAGGGGAGCAGCAGGTAAGGCAGGTCTGCTGTGCCAGGTGGGAAGCTCCCTGGCCAGGGATCGAACTCGTGCCACAATGGCTGCGGATAGCTTCATAGGCTGAGACTTTAACCCCTGCGCTACCAGGGAGGCCCCTAATTTCTCAACTTTGATGGTTACGTTGTGGCTACATGTGGGACTGTCTTTATTAGTAAATATCCAATAAACTGGGGGTGATGGGGTGTCAGAATTGCAACCTTAGCTCAGATGATTCTTATAACTGGCTTAGGTTTGTTGTTGCTTGAAAATAAACAAAAACTAACACTAACCCTAAAGTATCTAGAAATTAATTTAAGGAATACAAAAGATCCCTAAGGTCAAAATTTTGAAAATTCTATTAGAGGACTTATGTAAAAAGGGACAGAAACTGGTACCTATTCTATACCCATGGCTAGGGCAACGTAATGTCGTAAAGTTGTTGGTTCTTGTCAAATTGATCTGTAAATTCAATATAACCCCATGCAAAATTCTAGATAGATTTTGTTTTGGAGAAACTGAACAAACTTATTCTAAATTATATATGGAAAAATGAAGTTGAAAGTTAAGTCAAGTTTGTAAAAGAACTAAAGGGAGAAGTTGCCTTATCAGATATATAAATACATAGAAATATAAAGATAGATATAGATATAAAAATAGCTAAGTAGGTAAGTAGGTAGATAGATTTGATATATAACAAGGGTGTCACCATAAACTAGGAAAGGAACAGATTTTTAAATAGATGGTATTAAGAACTGGCTCACTTTATGGAAAAAAATTTAAAAAAACACACAAAACTTCTGAGTTTCTCCCACCATCCAATGTCCTGAAACTAACCCAATACTCTTCCAAAACTGACTCCTCACTCTTGCCCACCACACACACGGATCCCACATGCATGAAAGACCCAGTGTGGGCCTCCCTGGTGGCACAGGGGGTTAAGTCTTACCCTATGAAGCTATCCGCAGCCACTGCAGCACGAGTTTGATGCCCGGCTAGGGAGCTTTCCACATGGCGCAGCAGACCTCTCCTGTCTCCCCACTGCTCCCCTCAGCAGTGTACTTCAGTTGATCTGGCTGTTCTGCTCCCCACTCAGTCTCTGATGACTCCTCTCACCCCCACACCTCTGGCCTACACCCCAGTTCTTGTATGCATAAATAAATAAATCTTAAAAAAAAAAAAGACCCAGTGTGAAAGATCCAGCTGAAGAACATGGATGTGATCTAGAGATAGGAAAAGTACCTCTTAAGCCAGATCTGAAAAGCACAAGTCACTAGGCAAGACGTACTGGATTTGATTGTACCAAAGATTTCTGTTCAATGAAGAACACTGTGAACAGGATCAAAATGGAAACTGCTTTGTAAAAGATATTTGTGATGTCTAAAACTGGCAAGGGATTAATATGTAGCATTTACATGGAACTCCTGCAACTTCACAAGAAAAGGAAACAAAACCTGAGGGAAAGTGAGCAAAGGCGATGAATAGGCAATCCACAGGAGCAAAACCCAGATGACTAATGAGGTGTGAAGAGATGCTCAGTGCATTCATAATCAGACACGCAAAGCAAAGCCACAGTGAAACACCATCTCACATCCATCAGGATGGCAGAACCATGGGTGGATAATGCCGGGCATTGGTGAGGATTCAGGGAAGCACCATCACCCTTGTAAACTGCTGGTGGGATGTAGACAGGTGCAGCCATTCTGGAGAGCAACATGGCAGCACATACATGAGATTAGCCTTGCACGTACTCTATGACCCAGAAAGCCTAGCACTGAGTTAATATCTGTACAGATGGTCCCGATTTTTCATTCTATCCTTGTCACAGTCTCCCACTTTAAAAACAAAACTCAGGCCTCCCTAGTGGCCTAGGGGTTAAGTCTCAGAGCCACCACTGCTAAGACTTGAATTTGATGCTCCACCAGGGAACTAACCAACACATGGCACGGCAGACCTCTCTTGTCTCGCCCACTCCTCCCCTCAGCAGTGTGTTTCAGTCAACCCGCCTGTTCTGCTCCCCACTCTGTCTGGTGAGTCCTCTTGTTACCGGAACCAAGCTGCCTTAGCAGCTTGGGTGCCTGCAGGAGCGGTGGGGCCTCTTACCCCGCTGCTCCAGAGTCAGTTATGGCAGTTGCTCCTGCCCAGTAACTGCTGTTTTTTTGTATGGACCAATCAGGTGCTAGGAGCTGATGGGTCGGTCCAATCAGCTCCAGGATTGAACATGGTCCAATCAGACTTATGGATGGTGCTCTGGGAGAGGATATAAGCCAGGACTGGAGAGCCCTAAGGTAGAAAAAAAGGATTGAACCGAAGAGGAGAAGACACGACACGACCAGCCCCCAGGAGAAGAAAGACGACGGTTCCAGACTCCGGAGAGAGAAGAGAGAAGTCAGTTCCTGGCCTCTGGGAAGAGAAGAGAGAAGAAAAGAAGCCCCAGCAGCCGCCCTCCGAGGAGGAAGAGCAGCCGAAGGACTCTGCGGAGACGGGGCCTCCGTCCTG
>PVIJ01020721.1:0-20259 GCA_004024925.1 Scalopus aquaticus | reverse complement strand
TCAAAATGGATAAAAGACCTGGATGTAAGACCTGAAACCATAAAATGTATAGAAGAAAATATAGGCAAAACTCTACATGACATACATCTCAGCAAAATCTTGAAAGACACATCCCTCAAAGCGAAGGAAGTGAAAGACAAGATAAACAGATGGGATTACATCAAAATAGAAAGCTTCTGTACAGCAAAAGAGACATTAACCAAAACTAACAGACACCCTACCAACTGGGAAAAGATCTTTGCACACAATACATCTGATAAAGGACTGATAACAAAAATTTACAAGGAACTCACACAACTCAACAAAACAAAGCCAATAACCCAATCAAAAAGTGGGCAGAAGAGCTCAAAAGGCACTTCTCCAAAGAAGAAAAGCAAATGGCCAACAGATACATGAAAAAATGCTCAACATCTCTTACAATCAAGGAAATGCAAATCAAAACCACTATGAGATACCACCTCACACCTGTGAGGATGGCACACATTAAAAATATAAGCAACAACAAATGCTGGAAAGGATGTGGAGAAAAAGGAGCTCTTCTACACTGCTAGTGGGAATGTGAACTGGTCCAACCACTATGGAAAGCTCTATGGCGATTCCTCAAACTGCTAAACATGGAGCTTCCACACGACCCGGCAATACCACTTTTGGGAATTTACCCAAAGGACACAAAAACACTAATCCAAAAGGATACATGCACCTGTATCTTCATTGCAGCACTGTTCACAATAGCAAAGGTATGGAAGCAACCCAGATGTCCAAAAATAGATGACTGGATCAAGAAGACGTGGTACATATACACAATGGAATACTATTCAGCATTCAAAGAAGATAAACACATACAATTTGCAGCGACATGGATGCAATTAGAGGGGATCATACTCAGTGAAATAAGCCAGAAAGAAAGAGAAAAATATCAAATGGTTTCACTTATAACAGGACTATAAGGAAACCAAATAGGAGAGAGACAATCAGCGGGGGGTAGGCAGTGGGAGGGAAGGAAAAGGGCACAGAATGGAGTAGAAAAGAACACAAGGGACCATGGAGACGGATCACGGGTGAATTGGTGGTGGGCTACCCAAGGGGAATGCAAAATGTAAAAGATAAAAATAACAATAAAAATATATATTAAAAAAAAAGAAAGAAAACTTTGCTTGCTCTGTAATTCTGCATTTCACACAGATTATTACGTAGTCATTCACAATTTGGCTGAAATATTTTTTGGGGACAGTGTCTGCTGGCACAGCATTCGGCATCTTTTTGGAGTATCCATGAAACACACACATTCAAATACGTTAATGTTCCAGTCTCAACTGACTCATCTGGTTAACCAATATGATCTACTCCCTAAAATACAAAATGATTTTCTAACTAGTAGCATCGGGGGCACTAAACTTTTTTGAGTTCATTCTAAGATTATCTGTTTGAGATTTTGGACTAAGTATAAAAAATAGGATGGGAAAAACATTCAAAATGGTAGTAATTGTTCACATGGAAATTAATCCCGTTTACCATTTATGAGCTGTGTGACTTTGCAAAATTACTTAGCATCTCTGTGCCTCTGTAAAATGAGTATTATAGCATAGGGTCATAATGTTTTCCCAAATCCTTGGTTCCAAGGGTGTTTCAAATTCAGACTGTTTGGGATTGTAGATAATCCAGGGCACATAACACATGTTTATAAAACAGTCACATGTTTCAAGTGGCATCTTAAAATGTTAAAATTTCTACAGCAAAATGAATATCTCAAAAGAAGAGATAATTAAAGACTATAAATAGCCTTATGTCAATTCAGGTCAGATTTCTTCCTGTGTGGGAAAAAAAAAAAATTCAGAGAATTTTGCCTTTCAAAATTTTAGGTAAACGATGGTAGATCAAGAATATGCACATCCTAGATAAATGAGTTATTTCAGGGAAAACTCTTAGTTGGTTACTGTCACATAGTAAGTGCTCAATGTCTTAACTGTTATTATTTTACTATTGTGCACCACATTTTAAAAAAAGATTTATTTATTTATGCATACAAGAGCTGGGGTGTAGGCCAGAGGTGAGGGGGGTGAGAGGATTCACCAGAGACAGAGTGGGAACAGAGCAGGTAGACTGACTGTAGTACACTACTGAGGGGAGCAGCATGCGAGACAGAAGTGTCTGCTGCGCCAGGTGGAAGCTCCCTGGCCAGGGATCAAACTCATGTACAGTGACTGCAGATAGCTTCATAGTGCTGAGACTTAAACTGTTGCGCCACCAGGGAGGTCCTATTGTGTACCACAGTTCTCCTTTAGATGTTACACATCAATTTCATATCTTGTTTGCAATGAATTTGATCAATTAACCAATGTTTCACACCAAATATATCTTGGATGAATTTGTTTGGTTTGGTGACAAAGTTTGTTACAATGAAAAAATTAAAAGTCAAATAATAAGGTACTTGCAAAGAGCATATATGTTGGAGGGCCACAACTCAGACCTAGGGGATGGCAGGGACAAATGCTCCCCTCAGACCCAGTTTCTTCCTTTTGATTTCCCTTTTCAGAAGGTCTCTCAAGTGTCTTTTGATAATATGCATATCTTAAATTTGTTTGTTTCCTTGTGTTGCAAGTAAAGAGTCATAAACAGTGCAATGATTAATTTCAGATTAATAGAAAAGTCCAGCTCTTGCCCTGACATTTAATGAATCCTTTTCTTGGAACACATGCCATTTGTTCTTTCTTCTTACAGATCTGTTCTCTTTGAATCAAAGCTAGACAATTGTTAAAGGCTGTCTGGTTTGAAGAATCTCTTATCGAGTCTAGAAAAAGAAAGGGAAAGTGGTCTTTCCACCAGCCTGATCTTGTTTTACATAAGCCCTATTCTATAATGCTATAAAGGCTCAAGATCCCAAGATCTGTTTTAATCTAGCCATTGAAGAGTGTTTAACATGATAAGGTGTATCAAGTATCATGAAAGAGTTGTATGTTTTATTATATAGTGCAGATTTTTCTTTCAAAAGCATATCTTCCATGCTGGGGTTAAAGTAAATGAGCCAGAGAGATGCTATGGGTGAAGAAAAATAGGATAAATAAATTCAGGGATGGTGCATCATGTGCATATTTTATTTGAGCATTACTTTGTTTTTCTCATAGAGGTCTCATAGCAACTTACTTCCTTATTGTCTTTTTAGAAATAAATTATAAATGATGCCTTCAGATGACAAACAAAAGATTAAGCTCGTTAAAATTAGTTTACATTTACTTTGCAAATAACACAGTAAGTCACACTTAATATTGTTACTATAACACAGATAGGAGACCAATGGTTATGCTTTGCCTTCACTTTTAATATTTTACATTTTATATTATACATTGCATTTTTATTAAATTATTTATATATTTATATCTAGTTCTTATTATAACTAATATAAAGTATATAGGCAACACAGAATAGGTAGGGAATTTTTTTAATGTGTTGTACCTTGACACTTTATAGTTAATAAATGGCACTGTAATTGAGATAGGGAGACCTTTAGATACATTAGCTAGATTCATTTCATGTAATATAGTTTAATGTGACTTAGCTATACTTATCAAACTAAAGAATCAAATCTATATTTTCCGACTTGGCACAAGTTTCTAATTCCTAGATCATTATATAGATTGGCCTGTAATGTAATGTATTTTGGTTTCTGAGACGAGATGAGAACATATAATTTGCATTCTCTAAAGTCACAGCGTGAGACTACTTAAAATCTGCAGCTGGATGTTTATAGCTGTTTTTCTCCTAATTCTCTTGGTAGTGCTGTAATTGGATGTGCTACATATTAAAATTTACGTCTTTTGTGCTGATGTTGTATTAATGCATTTTCTCGAGTTGAGCATTCAATTGCAACAGCACAATAATGTGGAAATCTAAAGGATACCGCAATCCCAATTTTTTCTTTTGCTATAAATTAAGGATAATGAGCTTTTCATTATGATGCAGAAGACCCTCCCCTCACTTTGTTGCTCATTATTTCTCCAACTCCCACTCCTGTTGCTCTTGTAGATGCTATCTATGTTATACTAAAATTCTTATGATTAGTCAGAAGTGAACCTTGGTGCCTACACTGGGTGGGGGCAATGTTGTAGGAAAAGAAGATATCTTAGATAATATTTAGGAAGACTTGACATTTAATGAATTGATAGTGGGATGTGGTAGAAAAGTGATAATTTAGATGATTCCCAAATTTGTGTTTTGTGTGATATCCTGAAATGGAATCCTGATGGGTGAGGCATAAGAACCTGGACATGTTACCATATCTAGGGTTCTGTGTGATCCCTGACGATTGCCCCACGCTCTACCTGTGGAAAATAATTTCTTTATGAACCTGTTCTATGGTTTGTGACGTGTATTCAAACAGGATGTTAACTGGTACAGTTTTGATACTCAGAGTAACCCTGAGAAGTAAAACCTCAAATCTGAGAAATGGATTACTATTTGAGAAGTTCTGGGGAGAAACAGGACCTGGGTACTTTGTGATATGCAGTGACATTATGATTATTAAAATTATCACTGATGCTGGCATGGAATGAATGTTGGCATGGCAGGCAAATGGCAATAGAATATCAAATGATTTTGCCATGGCAAAAATAGCAATTATAAAAATTTTCTGTCACTTGGTTCCTTCTGATGACTCTAGAAAGTATAAGCTGTGGAACACAGGCAACTGAAAACTAAAAATAGCTGGCATGAATATCAGCTTAATGGAAACTCCTAAGAGGCCTTCATTTCCTGAGAAAGGAAGACAAGAGTGAGAACCAAGTCTAAGGTCCAGTTGTGAGGGTTTCAGGTTTTTAACTCAAATTCTCAAGCCTCATAGGTCTCTTAGGCTGATAGGAAATTGATGGTGGGGAATGGGTAGAGTTTTAACCCATGAGAAAGGGACATTTGAGCAGCATGGATAAACCTGATGTTCCCCTTTCTCCCCCCTACCAATTCCCTTAAACGTAAAACATCTAGGGAAAATAAAGCGCAGGCCTCTCTATATGAAATCTTCTCAATGAATTCAATGAAAATATTTGTTCAAAGACTGATTCTCCTCATAACAAAATCAGCATTGCATCCAGACCCAGCATGGATGAAAAGTACAAGGAATGCACTAAGAAGAGGTAATTCGCACACTTGAAGGTTTTCAGGACCTCTCTAATCTGTATTTTTAAAGTGAGGGACTGTAAAAGAAAAAATTTGAAAGAAAAAGTTTGAGAACCAGTACTTTGTTGTTTATTTAGTCATTAATTCCTTTATTTTTGAAGTAATATTGCATTATAACATTATACAAGTTTCAGGTTCACCCACCTTCTATCCTTTTCCACGTCCCTATTGTACCTACTAATTGCACATAGAGTCCAAAGGTTTTTGTTTGTTTGTTTTATTTAGCCCATGCAGTTGTTTTGGTATAAGAACCAGTGTTTTAATCATTCTTTTAATAAGATAGTGAGGTAGTTTACTTGCTCAACTTTCCTTAGAGTTTTATTAAAGGTCACCTGCCATGATTATCATAAGTTGCAGTCCTTCTTCCCTGCGTATATACTCATATCCTTCTCTTGCTTTATTTAAAAAAGACTTATTGTCAACTTACATGTATCTTATTTATTTGACTTGCTGTGCCTCCTCCGCTGAATGCACATTCCCTTAAGACAGATAAATGGTCTGCTATATTTACCACTGTATCTATTATGTCTACAAGAGAGCCTCACACACTATGGAATCATAATAAATGTGTTTTGACTATTGACTTGTTGCATGAACAAATGAGTGAATTTTAGGTATCAATTTCACAAAGAGACTTTCTTGACTTCCCTAATTAGCTAGAGCAAGGTTCATTATAGTTTTATGCCATGGAAATGTCAGAACATATTTTTCTAAAGGTTAAAAATATGATTATCATAAACTATTGAATAGCCACTAGTTAAAATTTCTCCAACTCATTAATGAGTTAACTATCAGGAGTGTTAAGTTGGTTCAAAGGAACAGGAGTTAGGTTTTTAATCAATTGTAGATATTGACTTAAATAAGCCAATATTTTTATTGGTTCCCCTATATAATGAAATATTCCTTGGGTTGATCTGTTATCAATATTCCATTATGACTTTGAAAGGATATGTTTCTCTCCTTTTGCCTTATTTCCAAATTTTGGATAATTTTTTTTAAGAGTCTTCCTTTTATGATCACAAGTAATACTGAAATATCATTCCTAATCACAAAAATGAGTGGTCTCATTGTGTTTTGATCTGATTACTTACTAGGTGCACTAGGAAGTATTAACACTAATGTCATAGAATATAGAGTTAAGCAAATTAAAGCTAGCAAAATTACTTTTATTTAGAAAATTGATAAGAAATTTGGGAATGGGCTTTTAAAATACTCTTTATTTGCTGTTTTATTTTGAATCAATTAAACCACGCACAAGAGTCTCTTTATACAAGATTTCTTGCAGTTCCTACAAACTTGGGTGAATTTACCCAAATAGTCTAAGATCTTTGGTTTTTAAATGACTTTTCTTATTGGTTGTATAACTTGGAACTTGCAATACACATGACAGGTACCAGTTCAGTTTGGCTTGAGGGTGTTGTGGATATTAGTTTTGTATGTGAAATGAAACACTTACTCCTTAATGGTGAGCTCTTGAGACTCATTACCAAGCATAATAGTACTCCATTATTACCTTTGTTCCACTATCAATTTATCAAATATGTCCTGGTGAGAGGAAAGATGTTTTCTTATTGAACCTATGAAGTCAATGCATTGCCATGAATAGGAAAAAGATTAAATAAAAGCATCTATTTTTGAATCCTGAGAGGTCAGTGAGAATCTGATATCATTTTTAAAATGTTTCATTCCACTTTATAAAAGCATAGTCTACTAAAAGGAAATTCAGAGTAGTAAGAAAAGAAAAAACTTCCTCATATAATCCATCAGAAAATAAGGTCTGTAGGAATAATACGAACAATATACCAAGAGACATAAGTACAATTAAATATGCCTCAATAGTGTATTTGAATCTATTTAATTAATTTTTGCTCTTCTGGATTTCTTTTCTGGAAATATAGTACTTCTGGAATAAAGTGATTCCTGGAAATCATATTATGGTCCTCTGGGAAGTCTGAAAGTTGTCTGAGAAATTTCTGCTTAAACTCCAAAACCTGTAATTGGGAGTTTATTTCTAGAAAGATTACATGGTACAGTACTTTCAATGAGTTTTGTTGAGAAAGACTCAATTTTTTACATGCAGTATATAACACAGCCTTCAAGAGCACATGAAAAGAAAGAGAAATTATGTTATAATAAGAGTGAATGAAAGTAGCTAATTCATTAGATCAACCAAAACTGTCACAATGAGGAGAGATCACCAATGGTCAGACCATAAAATTAGATTTCCATTCACTAATATTGCAAACGGAAAAATAACTTACCGACCCTGTGCCAACCATATTCATATAAACATATTTCCACTTTTAATGTCTAACATATTCTAAAACTTCTCATTTTATTTAATGCCATTGAAAATCATTCCAAGTTCAACTCCAATCGATCAGTCTAAACTACCTGTTTCTACTAAGTTAAAATAGAATTGTCTGCAAAGGGCCTAGATTTGGAAAATAAAAGTGAAAAAGAGAAAGAAAAGTGGAAAAATTACACATCTGATTTCAAAACATGCTACAAAGTTACAATAATTGAAACATTTTACCATTGTCATAAAAATAAAGATTCATGGACAGTGGAGATCGCAGAAATAGATTGATATATAAAATTATTTTTTGTTCCCCTCTCCCTGTCCTGTAACAAAAGGGCTAAGTTTTTACTATACCTGCAAACTAACAAAATAGACTTCTGCATTTTCTGGATGCTGCCACATGACATGGGACTCCTGACTCTGAGACAAAGGGCAGTTTATAATTTACACTAATAACAGTAGCCAGAGTCTACTTTCTTGCACAGGTCCTCTTACCTAATTCCCACAGGGTTATGCAATGAATGCCAGGTGGATGCTGTGTGAGCTGAGGTGCCCTAAGCTTCTGGAATCTGAATCTCTCATAATGGACAAATCTGTTGACCTTTGCTCCAGAGGGAGACATTCCCTTTATTACTAGAGAGTAAATGAATGTGCTCTTCACTTTTTCAAGACTGTTGAACATACAAACATTCTTAAAAAGAATCACCCAAAACAAGAGTTGTTAATTCTCTGATTCCTAAATGTGCAAAAACACGAAAGACTTGAAATTGGTTTCCACTAGCACCCTTAAACATTACTGGCAAGAATGTAAAAATGGTAGAGACACTCTGGAGAAATTTGGCAGTGTTTAAAAAAGTTCAACACCCACTTAATTTACAATTTGGTAAATCTTTGCCATGTAATCTACTTAAAGAAACCAAGAAAACATCTATATTTATCTATATGTAATATACAGACATAAAATATAAAGACATGCATAAAATATAAATACAAAAAAGTTAGATGGTATAATTCCAATACAAAATCCTAGGGAAGAAGAAACTATAGAAACAGAAAGCAAACCAGGGACTGTTTCAGATTGGGTTTGGGGATAGGAATTGAGTAGAAATGGGCACAGAAAACTTTTTAGGGGTGGTGAAATCATATATCCTATCATATATAAAACTTAATTTGATGCTGATAGCACAGCATATATTTTTAAAAATTTACTGAACTCTACATTTAAATAGGTAAATTTTATAGCCTGCAAAATATACCTCAAAAAAGACTTATTTTTTTTAAAGGCAAAGAGAAGCAATACTTCAGTGTGTCTGGAGTTCCAGGTTTTTAATTTTTTCCTACCTGGCAACATAACCATATTCAGGTTGCCAGGCTGAGGCATGCCACAGACTCTATTTACTGCCTCAGCACCAGGCTGAAGTTACTTACCCTATTAGTGGTTTTCAGTTCTCACTGTGATTCAGAGTCATCTGGAGAGCTTTTAAAAATTACTAGCACAGGAGAAGCAATCCCTGTTTCCAAGATTGTACTCAGCTTGAGTACAGTACTTTTTTGTTTGTTCCTCAGTTGATTCTAAAGTGCAGCCAATATTGAGAAAAAAAATACTGCACTACTTTTCTAGAATAATTTTAAAGCTCTTTTGGGAGTCAGTGTTGCTGGCACCTGCCATCACAGTCAGCCCCCACTGAGTCATGGAAAGCCAATTGAGGAGAAGCTTTTCTCTGCCTAATCAGTAAAATGGGAGTTCTCTCCACAGATTGAGGGTTTGGATGGTGGTTTTTACCTTCCTTTGGGGAATTTTCTCAAATGTGTTGGGGTGTCACCAACCACCTTCTCTATACTGGAAATTCCTCTGCTATTTCACACTTCTCTCCACCCAGGTATCACGGACACACCACTGTTGGGTGATTAAAATTCTTTCGCTTTTTGGGAAAAAAAAAAAGAGGTATTAAGATAGAACCTATGACTTAAATATGTATAGAACGTATCTTATGTCCTGAAACATATTTATATTCTTTCTTTTCAAGTTCCATTTTCTTTATTAAAATATCAAATTACCATCATACTGATACCCATTTTAACTGATAAAAACTTGAAGATGTATAAGTAAAGAGTTAAACTTGTCCCTACCCTTCTTGGTAACTTCTTTTCCTTCCGGATGTCTTTTTTTTTTTTTTAAGATTTATTTTATTTTTGCAGACAAGCTGGGGTGCAGGCCAGAGGTGTGGGGTGGTGAGAGGGCTCACCAGAGACAGAGTTGGGAGCAGAACAGGCAGATCGACCAAAATACACTGCTGAGGGGAGCAGTGGGCAAGGCAGGAGAGGTCTGCTGCGCCATGTGGGCTCTCCCCGGCCGGCATGCGCTTAACCCATTGTGCCGCTGGGGAAGCCCTCCTTCCAGATGTCTTTTATGCTCACACAAACATGCATGTTTTACCGGTTTATTGTTGTCACTGCTTTTCTTTATCATTGATTTTTCTTAATCAATTTACATTTCTTGACCAGTAAAGTTACTATCTTGTCTCAGAGAACATCAGAATTCAATGTTGATTTCTAAAAATGTTAGGCAACATCTCTAAAACTCCTCTTTTCTTCTGCTTTACACTGTTCCCTATTGGCTCAAGCTCAAATTTTTACTCTTCTGATTCATACCTATCTGAAGTTCCAGCTACTTGTTCCCCAAAGTTCTTTATTGTGTAAATCACTTTAACTTCACTGACTTCCTTTAATTCCCTTCTTTCTGATAACCTCAGATCAAGCAGTGCCACTAAATGACACAGTAATAGGAATTCATTTTGGGAGTGGGGTGCTGGATGTGACCTTGGCAGAACCTGTTGGGAAAGGATTGTGACTGCTTAGTCACTAAAAATAGCTGTTTTTAAGAACAATGACATCATTACAAAGAGATGCTGTAAATTGTTTTGAGTGTTTGATTAATAGAAAACTGTTAATGTGATGTGTGAAACTAGGCTAATCAGGATTGAATTGAATAGGGCAATAGCAGATCTTTAGGTACCAAACCCACCCTTGAAGATCTTAACTGATACTATGTTATTCATGTTGAGAAGCTGCTTGAGCAGGAAGGATGTTTTATCTAGTTAAAAAAAATATATATGTTTATTTATATATATGTATGTAATAGCTATCTTTCTGATCAATATAGATACATAAAAATATAACTAAACCCATCCTTTAAATATCAATAAATATCAAACTGAATGAGTGCACATTATTTATGTACTCTATTTTTTTGATTTATTTATTTTTGCATACGAGCTGGGATGCAAGCAAGAGGTGTGGGGTGGTGAGAGGATTCACCAGAGGCAGAGTGGGGAGCAGAACAGGCAGATTAACCGAATACACTGCTGAGGGGAGCAGCAGGTTAGGCAGGAGAGGTCTGCCGCGCCATATGGGAATCTCCCAGGCCTGGCATTGAATTCGAGCTGCAGCCTCTGACAGCTCCACAACTCTCCGCTCAACCCATTGCACCACCAGGGAGCCCCCATGTACTTTATTTTTGATTGATAATTGACTCTTCCTCGGTTTTTGCCTTTCCAAACGTTACCTGAAATGTCACTAGGCCTTAGCGTTGGTACCTTTATTATTTTTTGCATAGATCTCCCCAAGTGGAATTATTTCATCAAAAACTTGTGTGTGTATATTTGATTTATAGATGGTACCAAAATAATTTTGAAATGATTGTAGCAGTTTGCACTGGGGGTTATTGCAATTTTTGCCAGTTACCTCTAGGCTTAAGGTAATTATCCTGCTAATAGTTTGTAGCCCTCATTGTGCATTTTATTTTCATTTTGTTGATCTCTACGGAGGATGAGCAGCATTTCATGTGATTATTTACTATTCATTTTGTTAGTATAAGACTGCTTATTTTTCAATTAGGTTCCTTTTATTTTTCTTATGAATTTGTAAAAGATTTTTGTATACTGGGAAATTTGTGCTTCTTCTATTATATCTGTTGTCATATTTGTTGCCAAACATTGTCCTTGACTTTGTGTTGTTTTTTTCATATGAGAATGTGTTTGTAGTTAAATATGACTACCTTTTCCCTTAAGACTTCTAAATCTCTTGTCTTTTTGAGAAAAATCCTTTTCGTCTAAAGATATGAAATTCTGCAAAATATTTTAGTTTTTATATGGGTTTATAATTTATATTTAAAGCTATAAAATTTTATCTGGAATTCACTTTTGATTAGCGTATGAGGTAAAGGTCTATCTTTGTTTTCTTCCAGGAATGTTACTAATTTTGTTTGTACTTTTAGCAATCTCCCCGCTGTACTCTTGATTAACTTTTCCTGTTTGTCTCTTAGTAAATTTATTTATTTATATTAAGATTTATTTATTTGTGCATATAAGAACATGGGTGCAGGCCAGAGATGTGGGGTGGTGAGAGGATTCACCAGAGATAGAGTGGGGAGCAGAACAGGGAGAGAGACTAAAGTATGCTGCTGAGGGGAGCAGTGGGAGAGGCAGGAGAGGTGTGCTGCGCCATGTCGGAATCTGCCTGGGCTGGGGTCGAACTTTTCTGCAGTGGCTTCGAATAGCTTTATAGGCTTGGTCTTAACCCACCAGGGAGGCCCCCACTTATTAAATTTATGAGGCACTCTTTTGGATCTACTGCACTCCTTACACAAATGTCTTTTTCTTTTCTTGTGCCTACCTGAAACTGTTTTAAATACTGTGATTTTATGTTACTATAATTTCAACATTCACTTTTTATGACAATGAACTGAAACACTTAAGTCTGAAAGAGGATACATATGCTTATTTTTGCTGAATTATTATAGTTGAAGTCATTATTTGACAATAAAGTGTTTCTAATTGTTTTGTTTTTCTACATTAGATTATTATATGAATATATGTATGAATCTTTTTAAAATTAAAATACCCTTAAAAAGCCAGCAGAGGGAGTATGAGGTACTATTTTACTAGTGAGGAATTAAAAATAATTTAAAAATGTGTACTTTTACTGATTTATGGAAAAAAATTAAGAATTTAAAATATTTATTCAATCAAATATGTAAATATTTCTAAGTCTTCCATAAGTTACATAACTTAGAGAAGAACCTAAATTTCTATTCAAGTGAGGATTTTTGGCATAAATTTATGTATATAATGTGGATAACATAAAATTGAAATAACTTATGTATTAGAGTAATTTGATTCTTACTTATTTTTTAAATCAAACTCAGGAAAATTCAGAAATATGACTATAGAACATTTGTAATTGTTTATTATTTTTCACTTATTTTTGATCACATGACCATAATATTCAATGCTATTATGTATATATAAACAACTGCAAGTCTTAAATAACACTTCTAACCATTTAAAGTACTTATTTCTTAAAAGTGTAAGAAGATAGAAAATAATACAATCCTGATAAGAGTTGAAAATTTAGTAGGAACTTCAAAATGGACTAAATTTTATTAGAAGTTTTGAAAAAAATGTGTTGTTCCAATGGAAGTTTTTGTTTGTATTCTGCTGTTCTTTGATATTTATAAATATCAGAATGATGGAGACTGCTATAAAGTAGAAAATGCTTCACTGAACCTCTCAAAAGCAGTAATTCAATCAAGTAAAGGTTACTAAAGCCCTGTGGATTACTTGTTATGTGATTGCAGAGGTAGACCTGGATTGTTGTATCAAATGTTTTTTTAAGCCAGGAAGCTTAGTGGCTTAGTGTTAAATTTAATGCTGTATCAGAGTAACTCTATTACTCTGAGTTTGATATATCCATTTCATTTTTGTTCCATATTTTTTCTGTTTGCTGGCAGTATATATAGATATCTAGAGATATCTATCTATATCCCCAAAGACAATGAATTGTAAGTAAAATTAAACATTTTAAAGTACAATGATGTTTTGGAATAATTCAATAATTTTAAAACTAAAATTTCTCAAATATATGCACTTTATAGGATGATCAGAATTAAATTTTGAATAAATATCCAAAGTAATATAGTTAATGTAATATTGCTGCTGATTTTTCCATGCTTCCATTTTCAACTGTTAACCCAAGGTGACCATGTTATAGACCTAGTGGGGTCATATTCATATAGGTTCTGCTCAGGAAGTTGACGCTGAACCACGAGATTGTTTCCACAAAGGAATTCCTTCATTAACAAGTGGCACTGTGAATGAGGCTAAATGGTTAAATTACTTTCAAACCTTAAAGAGCACAAAAGAAAAAAATCTTACCTAACTTTCTGAGGATTGTATTTATAGATGAGTAATAGCAAAAACATTGTGAGCTCTAAGGCCAGCTGGAAACCGAAAATGCAGAGATAGAAGGGGCTCCCCAGAGATAGGGCACCTTGGAAGAACTGAATCTTGACACTGGATTTCTATATAAACAACGTCACTTCTATTCGTTTGCCAGGCTGGGACCCTCACTCTGTCTCATGGTCACTGATACTATGATATGCTTACATCTTTTCATCTTTGGTCCAGGTCTCCATTTAGTTCCCCTGGTCTCCAAAGGCTAGAGACATTAAATCTTTCCAAATAATGTAATTCAAGGGTATAAACAATTGGGATTATAGCCCTGTGACAACTAACCATGTCTCAAGTTAGTTAAAGACTCTGCTCCTATCTGTGCCCCAAACCTCTGCCCCTATTCAGCAGGAAGCAGTTCCAGAAGACGGAACTCCACCCTTTGACACTCAAGAATGAGGGGTAGGATAGACAGTGGAGGCGATTGTCAGGGACCTGGTAACCATAAGCTTCTCCTCCTTGCTCTGCTTGTCCTTGCTCTGCTCCTGTTTATCTCTTTTTGCAGACAAAACCAGAAAACCAGACAAAACTGGCTGAAACCCAGATGGAGGGAGGAGACAAAGGTCATACCATATTCTCACTGCCATGTAAAAATCATGCCCACGGGTGCCATGACAGATCTGATCAAGGCCAAAGGAAGGAAAAGTGGCATGAGTGCAGTTCCCAGGAAAACCAGCCTATTTCTCTGAAATCCTGCAGACGCGGCACCTTTTGTCTCTCCTCTTCCCTTTTCATTACACCTCCATATAAGTCCCTGCTTCTCCCTAATTTGGAGAGCCTTTGAGACAAGAGTCTGCTATGTTCTGGGGTTTGCCAGTATCTGACGAACCTGACTTCCTTCCACCACCCTTTGTCTCCCCAGTTTTGGCTTTGAGCGGTAAGCCACAGACTGCCCCCCCAAAACTCCCGTATGGCAGTTGGTATTTTAAAGAAACCGCCTCTTCAAGTAGTGAATTAAGGATGAAAATACAGGAAAGAAAGGGTCGGAGTAGCCCGGTGCGGATGGGGGGTGGGGGTGGGCGCTGAACTCAGCCCCCTGACTTCTGGCGCCACCAAGCTTGGCGCCTGTGCACAGCCCTGACCGCCAGAGGAGGGCTTGCCGGGAAGGGGGTGGAGCTGAGCGGCCACTATTTTTGGAGTCTTAAGAGTCTAGCGTAGGCACTTGGGCTCTCTTATTTTGTCCTCCGGGACAGCTGGGAAGCTTAGGCCTTTCCCCAGTGAGCCAGATAAGGGGAGCCCTCCACCTCAGCTGGGGGCGGCAGACCTCTGTAGCACCCTGGGCCTCCTGCAGCTGCAGCCCCATTTCACAGCTTCCTTAGGTAAGCAGACCCTCTCCTGCCTCTGTACCCTGTTGTGTAGAAAAACTTTTTTTCCTCTTTTGAAGCAACAAAGGTCTTTTGTTGGTATTTATGGCGGTGCGTGGTTGGACCCAGAACCCATGGAAGAGGTTCTCACCGATGACAATTTTTAAAGCCTTTTCCTGGTAACAAGGAATTCCAGGATATTGCAGGGAGGCGTCTTCATTTTTAGTTCAAGGAAGGTACCAGCAGTCCAGGGGCAGTTAGTCACGGAATTCTCTATGACCTTCCCGAAATAGCTGTTATCTCCTGAGTTTTCAGTTTAAAATGGCGCTTGTGGTCATCGGGCACTGATGATAGCATAGTGAGTTAAGCTAAACTGCTAGGATAAATGTGAAGGCAGGGTTTATGCGATTGTCCTTGGTGCAGGCCTGCCTATAAACATTCGAGCTTTGAAATAAGCATTTTATTGAACTATTTTTAAGTGTCTGGTCGTATTTTATGAAAAATTGCAAGTGTTCTTGTAAAGTGTATTCAGTTGGAGATAGGTTTGCAAAATGACTAGAAAAGCACATTTCATTATCCATCTTTTCCTGGAAGTAAAAAATAATTGAGCATTATATCAAGGCAATCATTAAAAAAAAGATGGCAATATTTTACAACATGAACTTAAAGGTAATATTTCAGCATATCAAAATAAATACAATCTAACTTAAAAGACGAGCTCCAAATGGGAAAAGATATTTGTGGCAGTTATTACAGGTTATAGACCACAGAGTAAACTTTAGCAATTAAATATTTCTTTTAAAGCATACATGTCAAAGGACAAGGCATTTCTTAAAAGAAAAAAAATTCAAATGATTACTAAGTATATATGTAAGGGAGCAAAAATCTGCCACCCTAAAATATCTTTTTGGGAAAAGCTGGTTTTCAGGGAGGGACTCTGAAGGCTGGGTGGAAGCTGCTTTTGAAGTTTATCTGAACTTCATTCGAAGGGTCTTTCCAGGAAGTCCAAATCTTCTTATCTCTGTTCAGTGGAAAGTCAGAGGTACCTTCATTTCCCCCAGTAAATGCCCTAACTGACTTCCCTTCTTTTTCTCCATCCTCCCTTGCCTTAGCTATTTAAAATAACATCTAATGCTACATGGGTCGATTACTCAGCCATGCTGAGTCTCTCCCATGTATACAGGAGGTTACATGTATTAAACGTCTGAATAAATATTAAGGATCATCATTCTAGCATTATTTATCCTAGTAAAAGAAAAGCAATGGGAAAAAATCCTTTGTGTCTGGAAATGGTTAAATAAAATAATGGCATATCTACATGCTCATTAGTCTGCTGGGATTGTTGTAACAAATTACAACTGACTGGGTGCTTTAAAATACAGAAATTTATTCTCAGACAGCTGTGGAGACCAGGAGTCTGAAATCTAGGTTTTTTACAGGATTGGATCTTTCTAGGACTCTGAGGAAGAATTTGATCTATGCTTCCTAGCTTGTTGTGACTTTTGGCAGCCCTTGTTGCATCACTGTGCCTCAGTCTTCACATCACCTTCCATCTGTGTCTCCTCTCCTTTCCTCATAAGAACACTTGTCATTGTCTTTTCCCAAAAAGATATTTTAGGGTGGCAGATTTTTGCTCCCTTACATATATACTTAGTAATCATTTGAATTTTTTTTCTTTTAAGAAATGCCTTGTCCTTTGACATGTATGCTTTACAAGAAATATTTAATTGCTAAAGTTTACTCTGTGGTCTATAACCTGTAATAAGAACACCCGAATGCAGGATGATCTGCATCCTCCATTGAGATCCTTAATTTATTGCCTCTTCAAATGACCTTTTCAAATAAGGTCACATTCACAGGTTCAAGACATATTTTTATTTTTGAAGTGAAGGGGGGTCACCATTCAATATTATAGGTCACCCCTTTAATATGTTACATTGTTATACTACTATTAAAATCTAAATTTTGTTACTGTTTAAAATCTTGATAAATGTTCATGATTTGATGTTTGATTAAGAAAGGATGGAGCAAAACTATCACATATTTATGTGTGTGTATTTGTTTATAGGTATACACCTATACACACACATTGTAAATAATCTGTTTTTTTTAAAGCTGTATTTTTTAAAAAGGATTTATTTTATTTATGCATATAAACTGGGGTGTAGACCAGAGGTGTGGGGTGGTGAGAAGATTCACCAGAGACAGAGTGGAGAGCATAACAGGCAGATAGACTCTAGTATACTGCTGAGGGGAGCAGCAGGCGGGGCAGGAGAGATCTGCTGCGCCATGTGGCATGATCGAATATCAAACTCATGCTACAGTGGCTCTGGATAGCGTCATAGTGCTGTGCTTAACAGGTTATGCCACCAGGAAGGCCCTAAATAATATCAGTTTTATTTAAGTTTGTGAATTAAAAATGTCCAGAGGAAATATGTTGATTGAGTGACATAGGCGGTTTATTTTTCTCTTCAGAATTTCCATTTTTGCAAAATGTCTATAAAGAAAATAGATTTTTAATTTTAATATTTATAATTCCCTTATGAGAAAAATAAATAAAAAATAAATGGAAAGCAGTATTTATAAATGATTTATTATGAAAGTAGGAAGAATTAAATTTCAAAATGACACAGAGATTAATCACCTCTTCTATATCTAACACTGTTAGGTTTATCCTCATGAAATTTTTATGTCAGTCTGCACAGGAGGATATGGAGTCATTTGTCCCTAGAGATTTTTTAGAAAATATGAGAGAACCATTCTGTGGGAACGTTTAGAAATCCACCTTTTTGAGAAAAGGCGGTATAGTTAATACACTCTTAGACTTCCTTGCAGTAATGATATTGTCAGTTTTAGCATGTTGTACATTTTATGATTTATCAAAGGCATTAATTAAACAGGAACAACTCATTATCTTTTCTTGACTCTTCCTTGCCTGCTTTTAAATTTTGACACTATTATGCTCACTTTTTACATTCTTTTATCCTTAATTAATTAGTTGAAAAAGTATTCACTGTTCAAGTGCTCCTTGAATTATGTATTCAAGAGCTCCTCATGTACCCAGCACTGCAACTAGGGAGCTTGGATTTGGGGACACTTCAAGACTGGGTATGGGGGTAGGTCCATACATAGGGGGCTGGCATTAGGACTGTCTGAAGAAACAACGCCTCCTCTGCAGCAGGTCTGATTCTCATTTATTTGCACCTTAATTGATCACCTTCCTGTGTGTAAAAAAAATATGTACAAGCGTATTCTTCAAGATAATTGGTCATATCCATTATATTCTGGGAATAGGGTAAATAGCAATGACAATGAAAAATTAGTAAACTTTCCCTTTTAATATTTTAATTTTAATGGTTAAATGTTGTTTTGTGCAATTTATTATGTTTTAATTAGTGATATGTGTGTGAGAAATTTCCCTGTGGTGTAGAATACAGTGATACCAAATACACTTATTCAGAGATACATTTGAATTCATTGATGCAAGGAAAAACTTGATGTGCAAACCTTACCTATGTTATTGAGGCATAACTGAAAGCCAGTCCTAATTTGCTAATTGTACGGTCCTGCTGTAGACATTAGCCAGTATTAGGCCTTTTAGCACCAACCTGAACACTTCCATTTTGAATTTCATTCAGAGTAGGATACCTCCAGTAATTTAGCAACCCTTTTCGTCACTTTGAATCTCTATCTAGGGTACCTCTAGGGAAATCTGTTGGAATGCCTCTCAATTAGCTCTCTAAATCCATTTCTCCAAAAGTCATTTAGCACCACATCAGTAATCCCAAGAAGCTACTTGTATCCGATCACAATGAAACTGGTAAAAAGAGCCACTTTTCCCATCCTTCATAGGGGCTGAGCACAACTCCACTAATGCCCACTGGGCCCGTGGGAACCTGTGTCTCAACTTTCCAGTGTGTGTTGGGAAAATGAAAGTCTCTGCTAATGTTCTGTCTTGAGCTCTCTCTGCTTCTAGTCACCTTAGATCTTATCTGTAAATTCTAAAAGGAGAGGTAAAACTTTAAGATAGAAAGTCTGATGTTTTCTGGAGGTGAGACAGTCATCCTCCAGAAGAAAGAATTACTGAGATCAAGCCTCTGACTTATTTTTAGGATCATGGGTTCCCAAGTAGTTAGAATTTTTGCTAATTTAGGTGTTTTGTTTTTTGTACTTTCTTTTTTAAAATTACTATTGATGTACCATTGGATTATAACCATATATAATACTCAGATGTGCATCATTGAGAATCAACCTATGTATGTATTACATTATGTTCACCACTAAAAATTCAATTTTATCTTTCACTATACCATTCTCTTCTTTGTCCAAATTTACACCCCCCAGTTCCTCCATCCTTTCTGATAACCACTAATCGATTTTAGAGCCCAAAAGCTTATTTTTCTTTCATTTAGTTCATCTGTTTGTTTTCTCTGTGTACCACATATGAGTGAAATTAGATGGGTGTTTTTTTTGTCTAGCTTATTTCACTAAGCACATTTCCTGAATAGTATTCCATGTGTAGATATACCACATCTTCTCTATTCATCAGTTGATGTGCACTTAGGTTGATTTCAGTTCTTGCCTAATATAAATAGCTCCATGGTAAGCACAGGGGTGCATATATCTCTTTGAATTATCTTTTTTTCCCCATAAATACCCAGAAGTGGGATAACTGAATAGTATGGTATTTCTATTTTTAATTTTTTGAGGAACTTCCATACTGCTTTCCATAATGACTACTCTAGGTTAAAAGAATGATTACTTCTGTCAAGGGATTAATAATAATAAGCCATCTAGACAGAAAGACCAATGGAACCAAATAGAATACCCAGAATTAAAGCCACATATCTATGAACAACTAATCTTTGACAAAGGAGCAAAGAAAATGCAGTGGAGCAAGGACAGTCTATTCAATAAATGGTGCTGGGAAAACTGGACAGCCACATGCAAAAAAATGAAGCTAGACTACTACCTCACACCCTGCACAAAAGTCAACTAAAAATGGATAAAAGACCTGGATGTAAGACCTGAAACCATAAAATGTATAGAAGAAAATATAGGCAAAACTCTACATGACATACATCTCAGCAAAAGCTTCCACGTCCATGCTGAATCACAAGTATCACAAAGAAATGGTGCATCCATTTAAGATCCTGAGGCTTATTTTTTTCTATCTTATAAAATGTATAGTACTGCT
>PVIJ01020720.1:0-20264 GCA_004024925.1 Scalopus aquaticus | reverse complement strand
ACATTTTATGGTTTCAGGTCTTACATCCAGGTCTTTTATCCATTTTGAGTTGACTTTTGTGCAGGGTGTGAGGTAGTAGTCTAGTTTCATTTTTTTGCATGTGGCTGTCCAGTTTTCCCAGCACCATTTATTGAATAGACTGTCCTTGTTCCACTGCATTTTCTTTGCTCCTTTGTCAAAGATTAGTTGTTCATAGATACGTGGCTTTCATATTTTTTTAAAAAGGCATTACAGTCTTTTAATTGAAATTTAATTGACATGTAATATTGTGCAAGTTTAAGGTCTAACATAATGGTTTGATATCCATTTAAAAGTATTGGTGAGGACATGGGAAATTTGGAAGCCTCTTGCATTGCTGGTAGGATATTAAAGATGCAAGTATAGTAGAAAACTGGATGTTCTTATAAAAGTTAAATATAAAATTATGAACCATCAATTCCACAAGGATATACCCAAGAATTGACCTCAGAGACTCAAAAACTAAATAGTATTATTCTGACAAAGATACATTGTAATTAACAATGTTTTTTATTTTCCCACTCTTCTTTTGAGTGTATCAGGACTCAAACTGCTTCAAAGTAAAAGAATAGCAGAAATAATTAATAGTTATCTGATAGGTATTGGTAATGCCTTCTTGGTATACTTCCCAGAAATTGAGGCAAAGAATGACTCTAATGACTGCGTGACAAAGTCTTTTGCAAAGCAGATTGTTTATAATTCTTTGCTTTCAGTATAATCGTAGGTGCACCTTGTCAATTTGTTAGCTGATAGAGCAATAGAAATTATTTTTGATGACAGATCACTGTATGATATTTTGGCATACAATTCAGAGAACTACCACTAATTGAGTGACAATCCCTTAACAAAATACTTTTCATTTCCCTCTACCTATTTGTGTGTACAAGTTTTTTTCAGTGTTTACATATAAAATAAGGAGAGGAGTAGAATTGATTGATCGACTCTGTTTCATTATGGCAGTTATATTCATCCATAAAAACCTGAATCAATTGCAAATGAACCAGACCCATCCATCCCCTTAAGAAATGCATTTTTGATGAAATTTATCATATGTAAATATGTAATTCAGACTTATAATTATTTCTGCTGCTTTCATCATTTGTTTACTAGTACTGATAAAATTTTAATAATCAAATCAGAAATATTACTGTTATTGTAGAGCCTTAGAGCAAAGTAAAGTAAATAAAGCTTTTAATTTACACATATTTTTATGGCAAGGTAACAGGGAACAGTCAAGGTATATGTTTTGTGGTTAAAAACATATATTGGGATAAAATTTACTGGGGAAATTAGAATAAACATACAATTTGAGGAGAAAAAATAAAGCCATAAAGTTCCCGACTATTAAAAATAATCACATTTATAATATTTTTACTTAGATTTTTGGTAGATTAAAATCCCAACAGTATTTAGATATTTTATTTTTAACATGTTAATATCTATAGCTAACCAGAAAATCTATATTTTTTGACTATTTAACTTGTTCTGCAAGGTTTTAGATATCAGTTTAAAAAGAGATTTATATAATTATTTCAGGAACGAAGAAAGCAAAAAATGCTTAAATATTGTAAAGAGAAAGACAGTTGTGAAACTTTGAGTCATCTCCTACTACCCATTAAATGCGGTTTTCTTAGTCTGGTCTGCACCTTAGTATACTTGTAAAAACATCTGCAGTGTCACTCTTGTTATGAGAATGTGCAATAAAAATGCATGTGGGTAGTCATGTAGAAATATTCTTAGAGGTATGGAAGTTGAATAAAAAATATGGATTCTGATATGATTATTTTATATTTAAATCTAAATATTGCTAACAGAGAAGATGAGTCCCCAATTGTTCATTGTTTAGAAGTAACATACATTGAATTCTTAGACAAACTCCCTCCCGCGTCCTTTATCATTCTTTTCCATTGGATTTCAATGAACATGATTAATATAAAGTTTAATGGGGATTTGGCCACAATCCAAATATATACTAACCAAGGGAACCTGGGACGTGACATGTGCTGACGCCACAGAAAATCCCTTTGCTCTTATTAAGAATTAAGAATGAGCATTTAAATTTTATCCAGATATAGTAGTAGAAAGCATTTTCATGAATACAGATACAACTACAAATGTTCACCTGTGAAGATGTTATGGACTGTATTAAGATATGGCCTTGACTAAAAATTATTAATATACCAAATGACTGAAATTATTAGTATTTTTGAAAATTAATGAGTTAGCTCTTTGTCATCTTGCACTGTGCTTATTTCAAATTATTACCAAAAATTATTCTGAGTGTATTACATCACCTGAGATGATGCTCACAACAGATCTGAGTTAGATGATTACTATCCTCCCCATTTTACAGATGGGGAATTCAAGGAACAGAGAGGTTAATCAGTCTTCCAAAGGTCACCCAGCAAATAAGTGGCAGAGCTGGAGTTTGAGTTCTATCTGTGTGTTTTTTTCCTGATTATTTAGAGCCCTGCACTTAACCCCTTTATTGCACACTACTTTGTGGAAATTCTGCTGCCATAGACAAAGAAATTTATACTTGTTGAAGGTGGGTTTTTTAAAAATATGGCAAGGGCAGATGGAGGAGGAGGTTTGGGATAGTTTGGCCCTCTGCCTAGAATTAAACATTCGCTAATTTTCTTTTGCTCTCTCCTGTTTCTAAGTAAATTGCTATACACACTTATTTTATTATCATCATTTCTATCTGACATGCTGTGCAAGAACATCATGATTTAAAATATCTTAATAACAACCCAAAGAAAGGGACTTAAAAGTAATATTCAGAGAGAAAACAGATGGCCACCAAGTGCAAATTCTAAATTCTTATATTTTTGTATGGAGAGTAGATGCATTTGGTAAAAGGTTATGCTAATAAGCAAAATGTTCTTGTATTGTTACAAGCTTATTATTTAAAATCATTTCTGAGATCTGTAAAGTTGTTAAAATAGTAACCAAAGTGGATTCTGGCAAAATAAACTCCAAGCCTTTCTGAAGATGATCTGATTTAAGCAGATCCTTGAGATTCAGTTAAAAAGTCAAGCTAAAGATTAAATGTCAGCAATAGGTTGGAACAACCTCCATTCATTTAAGGCACGTGCTATTAGCTCATATCTGAAAATACCAAAATACGTACGCAAACCTGGGCTCTACACTGAAGCTATTTTTAAATCTCTATAAACTTCTTGGGAAAAAGCCCGGAAATTTGAATCCAGGATCCAAGGTCTCAAGGTCTTACTTGGTCACCTAAACCCTGTCTTATAATATCCCCAGCGCAGCAACCATCCTCCCCAGCCCTGTCGCCTGCAGGCTGTAGTCTCAGCCTCATGCAAGTTCATGCCCTAGTTAAAGAGTCCCACTGTCCTTTTCTTCACCCTTTTCTTGATGACAACTGTTTCCTTCCGTTTTGGCTGTGGAAATAGTGACTAGATTTAAAAAAAAAAAAAAAGCAAGTGAGAGATAAGTCATCTCTGAAAACCCCCTACACAATTCTACAAAAAGGATTTATTCCTATTCCTGGTCTGGCCTTGTTGGTGTTATCCTCCTAATCCAGCTGCAGTGATGTATTGTGCTGGCGTCCTGCCACACGCAAAACTCTACCTCGGGACATCCTGCTGGAGGCAAAAGGCCAATCTGGTCTTTTACTTGGCAGTTGGATTGACAAGTCAATACCCCAAGGACAAGGACAATAGTAGAAGTGTACACATTTAGAAACACACGTATACTGCATGTGTGTACTATCTGTGTGCATGTGTATGCAACACACATACACACAGCATCTGCCATATAGGCTGTGAACTCAGTGTGTGCTGTGTGTATACACATAGGTACACATGTGCTCAGATTGCAGACACGCTGTGTGCTTCCTGTTTGTCTAATATAAAATTCACATGCCTCCAACCTTTTTGTCCTTCTCTGAGTCAAAAGAGGTGGTTCACTCTTTAATAGTACTCTCAGCGCACTGTTGCACTCTTCTGTGTTGCACTGACATGTTTCCACACTGAGAATCCTTAAAGTACTAACATACATTCTGATGGATAAGTGGCAAATGTGGTAACATTGACTGTTATTCTCTGTGTTTCTGGGTTACCATTTCACACATCATTTTATTTCTGTAAGTTAGGAAAGGAAATACCAATCCAAATGGATATCAACATAAACCTTACACTTCCAGACCTTAAGGTTTAATGTGGATCTGACTCTATAAATTGTTGTCCTACGTTCAACTAAATCTAGCTAAACAAGTGCTGTCAATATTTTGTCTAACAACACAGATGCATTTGAAAACAAGTGAAAGGGGAAAAGAAGGTTCCGGTCATGGAGATTCTTGGACATTTTCTAAATCTCTGTGCAATTCTGAAAGACCTTTAAAGGATTTTAAATTTAAAAAGAGAATTGTAATGAAGACAGGATTTCTTTTTGAATAATTTTTATTCAAAAAGTGTCAGTGAGAAGTGTACAGTAAGGCAGAGTAATTTCTATTGAGATATAGTTGACATGTAACATTAGTTTCAGGTGTACAACATAAAAATTCAGTATCTGTGTATATTGCAAAATGATTACAGTATGTATAGTTAACATCCATTACCATATATAGTTATAACATTTTGTGTGTGTGTGATGAGAACTTTTAGATCTAGTCTCTTAACAACTTTCAAATATCCAATAGAAAATTAGTAACTATTGTCCCTATGCTCTACATTACATCCCCATGACTGATTTCTAACTGGAAGTTTTTACCTTTTTGTCCTTTTACCTTTTGTCCTCCTCACCCATTTGCCACTACCTCTCAAACTGAAAACTGCTGATCTGATCTTTGTGTCTTTGTCAGATCTGGTTTTTGTTCTTTTGTTTTATTTAGATTCCACATAAAAGTGCGGACTCTTTTTGTCTGATATACCTCACTTACCATAATGTTCTAAATTCCATCTTTCTTTTCAATGACAAGATTTTATTTTTTATGGCTGAATAATACCCCATTGTGTATGTGTGTGTGTATCACATTTTTATTATGCATTGTTCCATTGATGGGCATTGAGGTTGCTTCCACAGTATGGCTATCATAAAAATGTCGCATTTAAGCACTGTTTGTTTCCTGTTAGTGTTTTTATTTGCTTCAGATAGACACACAGAAATACAATTTCTGGGTCACATGGTAGTTCTATATTTTTAAAACCTTGTGGAGCCTCCTACTGTTTTCTATTGGACTACCCACTACACAATAGTATATGAGGTTTCATTTTATCCTACATCCTTGAAAAACAGCGTTACTTGTCATTTTCATAATAGCAATTCTAAATGGTGTGAAATGAATCTCATTGTGGTTTTGAAATGTTTTCTTGACAATTAGTAATGTTGAGAGGTTTTTTATATACCTGTTGATCATTTCTGTGTCTCCTTTTGAAAAATAGCTATGCAAATCCTCTGCCTATTTTTAAAATTGGGTTGTTTTATTATTTTGTGAGTTAATTTTATTATTTGGATATTAACATCTAATTGAATATATGATTTGCAAATATTTTCTCCCATTTGGTAGGTTTGTTTTTTACTTTTTGTTTTCTTTGCTGTGTAAAAGTTTTCTAGTTTAATGTAATCCTATTTATTTGGTTATCTTTGCTTTAGGTGTCAAGTCTAAAGAATAGTCACCGAGACCAATATGAAAGAGCTTAAGCCTATTCTTTCTATTAGAAAGAGTAGTCTATTTACTTCTTTTATATGGTCAATTTTCCCAATTCCATTTATTAGAGACTATCCTTTACCCATTGCATATTCTTGGCTCCTTTGTGGCAAATTAATTGTGCATAAATGCATGGTTTATTTCTGAGCTTTCTATTCTATTGATGTATATGTCTGCTTTATGTCTATATATTGTTTTGATTACTATAACTTCATAATATAGTTTGAAATGAGGTTTGTAATTTTCAGCTTTATTCTTTCTCAACACTGCCTTGGCTATTTGAGGTTTTTTGTTGTTCTATACAAAGTTCAGGATTATTTATTCTGTATCTCTGAAAAATGCCATTGGAATTTTGAAGGGGATTACACTGAATCTGTAGATTGCTTTGGGTAATTTGAGCAGTTTAATGACATTAATTCTGCCAATCCATGAGCATAGCATGTATTTTCATTTATTTGTGCCTTCAATTTCATCAATGTGTTTAACAGTTTTTAAAACACAGGTATTTTACCTACTTGGTTATTTTTTTTCCTACATATGTATTCATTTTGATACAATTGTAAATGGGATTGATAACTTATTTTTTTGACAGTTCATTATTAGTGTATATAAATACAGCTGATTGTTGTATATTGATTTTATATCCCATATCTTTACTGACGTTCATTAGTAGACAGTTTTTGTAGAATCCTTAAGGTTTTCTAGGTATATAACATTGTACCATACACAAACAACAATAATAGTTTTGTTTTTTTTTCATTCCTATCTACTCATTGTTTTTTTTCCCTTTCTTCTAATTGGCTAAAACTTCCAATTCTATGCTGAATGACAGTGGCGATTATAGGCTTTTTTGTCTTGTCGTCTTGGAGGAAAAGCTTTCAGATTTGCAGCATTCTTATGATAGTTGTGGGTTTGTTATATATGGTTTTCGTCTACTGAGGTACATTTCCTCTGTAGCACTATGTTGAGAGATATTAGCATAAGTGGATGTTGAACTATGTCACATAATTTTATCTACTGAGATAACACAAATTTTATCCTTCATTTTGTTAGTGTGGTGTATCACATTGATTTGATTCTATTGATTTGATTTTATTCCCACTTATATTCTGGGAATAAGTACCAGTAGATTATGTAATATGAACCTTTCAATATATAGGTGAAAAATTTTTTGCTAATATTTTGTCAAAGATTTTTTAGATCTGTTCATTAGGGATATTAGCAAGTAATTTTCTTGTGTTGTTTGTTTTGGGGATAGGATAATACTTCAGAAAAAGCATTTAGAAGAGTTTGAGGTGAATTGGAATAAATTATTTTTAAAATGTTTAGCAGAATTCACTAATGAAGTCATCAAAATCTGGCTTTTTATTTGTTGGGAGGTTTTGGGTTACTATTTCAATCTCCTTATTCTAGTAATCAGTTCAGATTTTTATGTCATGAATTGGTCGGGTATATGCTTTTTTGTAAGAATTTATTTCCTCTAGGTTATCAAGTTGGTTGACATATAATTATTCTTATCAGACTCTTATGATCCCTTGTATTTATCTGGTAGAAGTTGTAACATCTATTTCATTTCATTTATGAGCCCTCTTTTTTTTCTCCTGCTTTGAGTTTTTCTCTAAGAGCAATTTTGTTTGTCTTCTAAAAATCAGTTTTTAGAGAATTGAAATTTTCATCTAATTTAATTCTGCTCTGACATTTATTTCCTTTTTACTAACTTTGGCTTCATTTGTCAATGTAGTTTTTGATTTCTTCTCTGACCCATTGATTATTCAGTCAGATATTATTTAATCTGCACATATTTGTGAACTTTCTAGTTTTCTTCTTGTCATTGATTTCCAGTTTCATGCCATGTGGATGAAAGGCTACTTGATACAAATTACAAAATCTTAATTTATTAAGACATTTTTGTATACTGAATAATGTTCTGGAGAATGTTCCATGTTTGAAGAGAATATATATTGTTGCTTTAGAATGGAATGGTGTGTATATGTCTGATAAGTCCACTTGGTTCAGTGAGTCATTTAGGGCCAGTGTTTTCCTATTTTCTGTCTGGATGATCTATCCATAAAAGTATGATATTAAAATGCCTTTCTATTATCATATTCTATTTATTCTTTTTGTTTTTTTAATAATTTGCTTTCTGTATTTATGTTCACCTTTGTTGGGTGCATGGAAACGTATATATGTTATTTTATCTTGATGTTTTGATTTTGTTTTTTGATGTAATGACATTCTTTGAAAGCCTATTATAAGTGATATAAGTATAGCTATCCTAGATTTCCTTTAGTTTCCATTATAGGAATCTTTTTTCATTTCTTTTCCATTCATTTCATTCCATATGTATCCTTACTTCTGAAATGAGTATCTTATAGGTAGCATTCAAATTGACTACATTGTTTATTCATTTAGTCACAATTTTGATGAGAAATTTTTATATTTAGAGTAATTATTGATGAACAGGTACATACTGTCATTTGGATAATTGTTTTCTGACTCTTTAGCAATTCTTTTTCTCTTGTTTTCTTTGTGATTTGACAATTTCCTGTAGCTATATGCTTAGAAAACCTTCTCTTTATTTTTCTGTGTATTTAGTATAGGTTTTTATCTCTGTGGCCACCACAAGATTACTTAACAACCCTACATTTAATTTTTAATGTCACAATTACATCTTCTTACTCTTGTATATCCCTTAAATTATTTTAGCTATTGTTGTCTTACTACTTTTGTCTTTTAACTTTCATTGTAGCTTTATGTTGATTATCCCACTATCTGTACATTAGTTTTACTCCCCTTAATTTTACTGCTTACCTGTAATAAGGAAGCTTGTGATTCATGTTTTTCTGTTACTAATTAGCACTCTATTATTGCCTTACTTATTTTTTTAAAGATTTATTTATTTATACAAGCTGGGATGCAGGCCAGAGGTGTGGGGCAGTGAGAGACAGAGTGGGGAGCAGAACAGGCAGATTGACCGAAATATACTGCTGAGGGGAGTAGCAGGTGAGGCAGGAGAGATGATCTGCTGTGCCATGTGGGAATCTCCTTGGCCTGGCATCCAACTCACTCCATAGCTGCAGAGAGCTCCACAGCGCTGCACTTAACCCATTGGGCCACCAAGGAGACCTGCCTTCTTACTTAAAAGTTTGTGCTGAATAATGTGCTTATCACAAGGATGTTCCCTTGTCCATAAGTTATTGTTCTCTTGCAGTTTATCAGATTCTCTTTGTCTTTAGCTGGGGCATTCTAATTATACTTGTTGGTCTCTTTGGGTTCCTTTTATTTAGAACTCTGAGCTTCCTGGATATGGGTGTTTCCATTCTCTGGTTAGGGAAGTTTTAAGTTACTATTTTTTCAAATTTTCTGCCTTTTCTCACTCTTCCCTTCTGGGTAACTTGTGTGATGAATATGGGTCTTCTGGATATTGCCCCATAAACTACCTTCATTTTTAAAAATTTTTTTCTTCTTTGACTGTGTAGGTTCCACTGCCACCCGTCTTTGAGTTCACTGATCATTTCTTCTGTTATACTACTCTGCTGTTGAACCCCTCTAGTATTATTTTCAGTTTAGTTATAGTATACTTCAGTTTGGGGATGTCTATTTGGTACCTTTTTATATTTTGTATCCCTTTGATTAAGTTCTCCCTGTGTTCAATTCATCTCCCAAGTTTGGTGAGTGCTTTTATGACCATAACTTTGAACTCATTTGAATTCTTTTATCAGGTAAATCACTTATCTCTGTTGTATTAGGTCTTTTCCTTAGACTTTATCTTATTCTTACATTTTAGAAAATATGCCTGTTTCTTCATTTTGTTTGGCTCCCTGTCTTGGTTTCTATGCATTGCATGAATCAGTTCAACTCTTTCAGTCTTTTTTTTTCTTTTTTATAAATATTTTATTTATTTTTGTTATTCATATCTTTTACATTATTGTGTGTTCCCCATAGGTTACCCACCACCTGTGGAATGTCTCCCTTAGGAGATGGTCTTTATCATTCATCCCTGCCCTTGCTCCTGGTTGTCACTTAACCCTTTGTGATTGTTCAAGCAGCCTATTTTATTTTTAATGGCTCCCAGTGGTTGTAGGTGTGCCAAGACCTGTCAGTGCTTCAAAAGGGAGGATCTCAGTTATTGCTTAGATTCAGGCTGACTGGAGCCAGAAACTCAGGCAGCAGCTTTTATTATTTTATATGAAGTTTGACTCAAATTGATCCCAAAATTTAAGGTCATGAGTGCCTAATTAATCCTATAGTACAAGAAATAGAGCTTATTTTTTATTCCTGTGGGAAAATAGCTGCTGTCGGGGGTTAATAATTTATAGATTTTTTTTCTTGTCAGCAGTGTATAGCAGCTAATCTGAAAGATATGGTCTCTAGATCAATTTTTATGGTTAATATTGGACAATACAAGAAGTATTAAGTATATTTCTTCAGGCATTAAAAATGACATAACTGGTAATATAAAGTTAAACAAAGCACCTATATGTACTGGATGTGGTAACTACATGATAAATATGATTTTATCAATCTTGCTATTTTCTCAGTTCCTTTATATAATTTTTCCATCAACATTATATCTTCTTGTACTTTTCCCCATTCCTCTTAATCTCAGAGCCTTCACTGCATTTACTAGTGTCTGCTACTTTTTTTTTTCATATTACCCATTACATAAAAATCCAGTATTTGTTTTTGTCATTCTGACTTGCTTTACTACACTCATTCCCTCAAACATCCTCTTTCTATATAAATGGCTGCATTTCATCTGATGTCTGAATAATATTCCCTAGTGCATCTATACCACATCTTGATTTAATACTATATTGTTAGCCATTTAGGTTGTCTCTGTCTTAACAATTGTAAACAGTGCTGCAATGGTATATATGCATGTGTATTTGTATATATGCATGTATATGTGTGTCTATTTGGTTTAAAATACTGTAAACCAGAGGCATGGGATTCCACCTCTGCAAATGTATGTCATCCCACCACACTCAATACCAAAGCACTCATAGGCTTCCCACATAGTCTATTGAATCTCTCCTCCCTTTGCTGCTTTTCACCCTCTCCCACCCAATCTGGTATTTTAAATTTTATAATTCATTATCTAGAGTTTGGTTTTGTCTGACCCTTTGTATTTTTTTCCTCTGTGTGCCACCTATGAGAGACCCCACCCAGTATCTTTCTCCTTTTGGCTTATTTTGCTTAGCATTTTACCCTCCAGTTCTATCTATGCTGACTTGAATGAATGGCAAGGTTCACCTTCATTTATAGTTGAGTAGTATTCCAGTGTGTGTGTATAGCATGTCTTCCTTATCCACTCATCTTTCTTGGGGATCTTGGTTGTTTTCTAACTTGGCTATTGTATATAGCCAAACAGTGCTACAGTGAACACATAAGTACATATCCCCTCAAATTAGACTTTTTGCATTCTTCAGGTAGATACCAAGTAATGGAATTGCTGAAGCATAAGGCAGATCTATTTTTAATATTGAGACACCTTGGTGCTATTTTCTATACGATAGGACCAGTCTACATACCAACCAATAGTGTAGGAGGATTCTTTTTTCTCCATAGCCTCAATAACACTTGATGTTTGTGGTTTTTGTGATATGGGCCATTCTCACAGTTTTATGGTTTTGATTTGCATTTCCCTGGTAAGTGATGTGAATTTTTTTCATGTGCTTATTGTCTGTCTTTTATGGAGAAGTGTCTATTTAGATCTCCCTTTTCTTAATTTTTGTTATTGTTGAATTGTATAAGTTCTTTGTAAAAGCTGTAAAATCTTAGCCCTTTTCAAATCTGTGATGTGCAAATATTTTCTCCCATTCAGTAGGGTGTCTTACTTTAATGACATTGGTTTATACTGTATAGAAGTGTTTTCGTTTGATGTACTCTTATTCATTTATCTTTTGTTTCCCTTGCTGGTGGAATCCAGTCCCCAAAGGGGACTGTGAAGCTGAGGTCATGGAGTTTGAGCTATGATTTTTACCATGTATTTTATGGCCTCAGATCTTGCATTCAAGTCTTTAATTCATTTTGAGTTAACTTTTGTATATGGTAGGAGATTGTGGTCTAGTTTCATTCTAATGCATGTAGCTTTCCAATACCATTTGTTGAAGAGACTTTCTCCAGTGTTCACCCTGGTTCCCTTTATCTTAAATTAACTTCATAAATGTGTGCTTTCAGTTCTATTCCATTGATCTGTTTGTGTATTTTTATTACATTAGGTTTGTAGTATAAAGTCTGGGAGTGTGATAGCTCCATTATTTCTTTTTGTCAATTTAGTTATTTAGTATCTTTTGAAGCTCCATATAAATTTCTGTTATTTTTTCTATTTCTTTGAAGAATCCCATTGAAACTTTAATAGGGATTTCATTGAATCTATATATTGCTTTGGATAAGGTGGCCATTTTAACAATGTTAATTCTTCCAATCCATTAGCATAGAATATCTTTTTTGTTTCTTTGTGGGGCATCCTATTTTTTTTAATGTCTCATAGTTTTCATTTCCTACTGATCTACCTCTTGTTACATTTACTCCTAGGTATTTATTTTTGATATAACTATAAATTGGATTGTTGTCTTGATTCTTCTCTACCACATTATTTTCATATAGGAATGCAACTGATTTTTTGTATATTTTTGTAAACTTCTACTTTATAAATTTATTTTTTATAATGCATTTTGTCATATCTTCAGGATGTTCTGTGTATGCCACCTGCAAATGATAGTTTTACTCTTTTCTTAACTTGCATTCCTTTTATATCTTTGTATTGCCTAATTTCTCTAGCTCGAAGTTTTACCACCGTTTCACCGTTTCACAGTATTTAAAGTGGCCTTTTTTGTCTTAGCTGCTCTTAGAGGAAATGCTTTCATTTTTTCATCCAAATATATTAGTTGTGGGTTTGTCAGATATGGCCTTTATTATTCCTATGTATTTTCATTATTTCCTCATTGTGTTGAGTTTTTATCATGAATGGACATTGAATCTTATCAAATGTTTTCTATGTATATTGATATGGTCATGATTTTTATCTTTCCTTTTGTTAAAATGGTAAATTACATAGATTGTTTTTCAGAGGTTGAACCATTCTTAGATCCCTGGAATAAATTCAGTTGATCGGGATGCATAATACTTTTAATGTACTGCTAAATTCAGTTTTCCCAGACGTTTTTGAAAACTGTTGCAGCTATATTCATCAGGGAGATTTTTCTATAGTTGTCTTGATTTGTGATGTCAGCCATACTGGTATTTTAAAATGTATTAGGAAGCCTTTCCTTTTGCACAGTATTCCCCAAGGTACAGTCCCTCTGGGTGTAGTAGAAGTGAGCCCTGGGCAACAACTACAAATGGTGGGACATTAAAGGAGGGTACAGGTTCTTTTGCAGGAGATATTGGTGAGCTGGAGCAAGGGAAAAGGTCAAGATGGCACCTCCCTATCTCTGACCTTGGAAAAGAGCACAGCAGTCTCCTGGCTGGCTGTTAAGGCTGCCCCATTGACCTAAACATCTTTTAACATGACCATGTAAGCCTTTTTCACATAATGTTGATGAAAATAGGCAACTTGTCACTTAACCTGCGAATTCTTGGCTTCCCTGGTCGGCAGCAGGGGTGGGGACCCAGGGGCCACATTGAAAGCAGGAGAAAAGACAGTGGTGTCTGCATAGCAAAGTTTATTGAGGTGCAAGCAAAGCAAATATTTATTTGCAGCAAAGGCTCCCATTACCAGGAGGGTGCTCAAATGTATTGCCACAGGTAGGAATCAGGAAACTGCTCTTTCCTGTTGGACTTTGTCCTCTGCTTTAGGGGGGTTTGCTAGGGGACTGTCTCACATTTGTGTTTCTTGGGAGCTGGTGTTCATGGGCCTTGATCTGTCGCTGTACTCTGGATGTTAATACCACCTCTCCCCTTGGCCCCTGCTTCCCTATCTTCCCCTGCAGCTCTCTCCTGACCTTGGGCATTCCCTTGCTCATTGGGGTGCTTCTCAATTTACTACCTCTGCACTGGTCCCTAGAGTGAGATGTGTGTGAGAGTCCTGGGAGAGCTTTAGTTCATACAGCTTTATGGATCTTGCAGATGCAAACTCTGGGTGTCAAAGGTATGTGTGTTCAATCTCTTAGGTGCAGGTCTTAAAAATCGAGGTGGCCACTGTGGGGTTTAAACATTTTGCTAATTGGGGAGAAGACTGGGATTTGAATTCCCTTCAACTTTTAGGTCTCTGTGCTGGTAAGATTGTGTGTCAATCTCTCTTCCACTTTCAATGATATTTTCTCATTTTTTGCACGTGTAATTCTGACTCAGCTGTTCCTCCCCTCCCCGCCCCCGAAAAGTTCCATATGCACCTGTAGATTGGTGTATCCAGGGGAGGTGGTGAGTTCAGGAACATCCCACGTTGCTATCTTGAACTGGACAAAGTGTACTTGAAAGAAAAAATGTGGGAATTAAAGTTAGCAATAGAAAATATAAAAAAAAATTCTTTCTTGATATGAGTATTATTTTGACATTTTACATATTTAAATAAGTTAATTAAATATCATTAAATATATTTAAATATATTCCGCGGTTCAAAGAAAACTTATATTGCTTTTAGAAACTATTTGAGACTACAATCTGATGATGAATCATTGTTTTGGATTTTTTTCATCTAGAACAACTGACTATAGAATTTACAAATAGCTTTACTGAATAAGGCATAGTGTTTCAATCTCATCCATGTGACCCCTTTCCCTACTTTTTTTAACCTCAAGGATAAAATAGAACACAGGTTATTGTAACTGGGGTTTCATTCAGATAGCAGTTAGATTCATTGTACATGGAACTTTTCTCATTTTGGGACAGAATCAGTTTAAGAAATTCTGCTTTAGGAAGAAGAGAACAATTTGAGGAATTGAGCAATTAAGAACATAAAAAAGCACTTATTTGTGACTATGTGGAGATAGAAGGATGATCCAAAGAGTAAGTCAGGGAAACTTGCAGGAAGTAAGATTTTGATACGGACATAATTACTAAAGCAAAGGACAGAGATTACTATATTATCTGTAAAGTGGTGTCTCTCACTTAATCATACACAGTGAGCTAAAATCCACTCATCCATTGTTGAGCTATGATATTTCCCTGAAAGACATTCTGCTCCTTCAATAGAGTAAAGCATTCTCTCAGTGGTGCCAATTCTGTGCTTATGCATACGTATACTATTGTACACATCACCCACTGTTGTAATTAGATGCTTATGTGTGGTTTCATTATTAGTTGACTGTTCACACTGAGGATAGAAATGATCTGTGAATCCTAGAAATGTTTTATTCAAACATTTTATAAATTGATGGCTAGTTGATGAATAGGTGATACTAAGTACGTAGTACTATATGTGAAAATATGTCATTTCTTATCACTGCTTTCATCCGGATTTCAATTAATTACCTTTTCTTCTCTATTTTTTTGTGAGAGGAGAGGTAGAATAGAATATGGGAGAGGCAGGGGAGATAGAGGAAGAGTGAGAGTGGAGGAAAGACAGGAGAGAGAAAAGAGTGAGGAGGGATAGGAAAGGAGAAATAGAGGTGAGATACACAGTTGAGATAGTAGAGAGGAAGAAGTAGTGAGGCAGGAGAGGGAGAACAGAGACAGGATATAGAAAGAGGAGAGTACTTACTCTTCACTACATTTGAAGTAAAAGGTAATGATTCTGAATAATATTTAAATATTTCCTTTTCTCCCTTAGGTAAGATAAGTTGTAGGTTTTTCAAATGACATTTCCCAATGTCTTCCCTTTTTTTTATTAGATTACAAAGCATTTAAAGAATTTTATTCCCCCTCTCAAAATCAATCCCACAATGAGATCAGGACCGAGAAGGGAATATTAATGACCAAGTGAGAATTCTTCATGCTCTGCTGAATATATCTTAGGCAAGTTTATAGGTGCTATGAAATGCAAACTATATAATATTTAGAATATATCAAGTCTGTGTTTTCCCTATCCCATAACAGCAGTTTGTTAATGCCATCCACCAAGTCAAAAATCTTTTGATGTCAAAACATTTTTTCACTAATTTGCAGACTAACTTTTGAAGTGGAACAGAGAGCAGTATGTAAAGTATTAAAATATTACCTACCTCACAATCTCTTCATTCTTGAGACACATTGCAATATCTGATTCTGATATCACTCATCCTAAAAAAAAAAAAAATACCTCGCCACCTTGGCAAATACAAGGGATGCTTTTCAATGATTGTCATACCTGATGAGGACTGAATAATAGTTCTTCTTGATGATCATGTTACTCTGACCTCCATGACCAATTTTTCTCCTTGTCTATTACTCCTTTGCAGTGGGTTGTGGTTTTTTCTGCAATCCCTGTTTTTTTCTTCTCCTTTTCAATGAGCCTTCCATTTTCCTGATTTAATGAACTATGTCAATGAGCTCCAAGTTTGCAACCCTAGTCCCGATCTCTTTCCTAATATCAAAACACATATTCATATCATTAGCCATATAACACTATAAAAAGGATCCACAGTCTCTTCAAGTTAATCATCCTTGATAAATGTAGGCACAGAATAAAGAATCAACTACCGAAGGAATTAATGAATTTCTTTCCCAGGATTTGTAGAACACTCAGAATCACAAGGAAACCACAACTTTGTAAGTGGGTGGTTGTGGTGAAGTCAGCACATAATTAACATTAAAGTACATATTCCTCAGCCTCACATTTAAACCAGTCAATTCCCATGTCTACTTCTTGTTAGCTAAGAGACAAAGTCCTTGATTTATTCATCCAACAGTTTTTGTGGAATGCTTATTATGTACCTGGCAATGTGTGGGTGCTGAGGAGCTATTATTTAATGGAAGAGACAAAATTCTTGGCATCATTCTCAACCTTGGTTTGCTTCTCTTGAAGAAATGCACAGTACTACTTCCTAGATTTGTGACTAGAAAATGAGAAGTAATATGAACAGTTCAGCTAACAGTACTGGTGAGTGGCATCTATGATTATTACAGGAGGTCACCTATGCAATTCTGAAAACTTGGGCTTCAGATACGGCAAAATGAATCCTGACCACAGCAGGTCCTCAAGAGCTTCAGAAAGAGAAAACCATTATTAGACTTTTGGGGTATGCTGGTTAATATTGAACAAACTAAGGTGAAATAGAGGAAGAGAAACCATTGGCTATAATTAGTTATTTGAGAATCTCAGGCCTTCTATGTCTGATTTAGACTTTTAACAGGAGGAGAGGTAATAATGATAGTACTAACACCTTGTACTTGCTGTGTAAGTGTCACATCTCTTCCCTTTTGTTTAGATTGTAGCTAATACGTGATGGAACCTACAGGAGGTAGTGATGGTATTATAAAATAGAAGACTAAGATTCAGTAAACTTGATGAGTGAAATAATGCCACATTTAATAATTACAGGGGTAATATTTTAGTCTGGTTGTGCTGGCTCAGATCCTAAGGTTTTCCCACTACCTATGGCATTGAGTCTGTGACTCTTCTTTCCCACATCTTCATTGTGGTTTAAGGGCCTGATTCTGACACACTGACTCATACTGATGGCTGTTTTAATCTATGTGTGCGCCAGTAGACTCCAGCTAGGAGACCAAGGTTCTTGGCAGGTCAAAATCTAAAGGAGTCTGTCATCTAATCTGTTTCCAAATCTTCCTGACAACCCAGGGCTGTTTTTCCTTAATGTGCTCTTGTAGCCTTCTGAATCTTATGCCCTCATGTCCCTGATTAACTAGGCCATGGAAAGTCAACGGAAATGGCCCTTGATCTTTTTACCTATTGCTATTTCTAGCCTTTTCAATGACAGAAATGTTATCCTAGAGAGTAGTTCAGGATTTTAACTTAGTTCTGTCTGGGGCCAGGCCTGGCACAATAGCCTGGTGCCTTGCTACAAGCAGGGTTCTTAGACCCTGCTTCCTTGAAATTCTCCAGGGCATGTTTCTCTGGGTTCCAGCTCTCTGAACCTTTGGGTTGCCTGATCTTTGACTCTATTAGGCCTTGACCTATCTGAACTATAGAGTCTTGAACTGATTTCCTGGCTATCATGCACAAGCACACACACAATTTAACCCTTTCACTCCTAATTCATCACTCATTGGCCATATAGGTCACAAATGTGACAGCTGAAATATCTCATTCAGAAGCCCCACCTTTCATAGGTAAGAGATTTTTGTTAAGCTATGATTTATATTTTTCATTTTCACAAAAATGTGTACAGAATCAAGCTATATATAGTGAATGAAAAACCTATGTATTAAAGACTTCAACCAAATTAACACATACTTATTTTTCTAAAAAAAATATGTTTGAGATTCATTTTCAACAATTAAAACTGCAACAGAAAAATTCGACATTTTCCATGCTAAATACTTAACAGTATTATTTTTTTCTCAATATTCTATTAGTAGTTCCTTCTGTGATAAGGAGATTTGAAAAGTAAATTAAAACACATCTTATAAACATATATTTTATAATACAACACCTACAGCAAGATAAAATTTTAAACTCAGCTTCTTTAGACAGTTTAGATAACAAGACTTAAAGAAAAGAGAAACTAAATTCTAAGAGCTATGAATATGTAGTTAAGCTGTGTCCTAAGGTAGCCCTGTGGGTTATAGAAATTTGATGACAAACAGTTGAAGATATAGATTTGAAAAAAAAATTCCAATTAACAGCTACTTGTGTTAAGATTACTAATCATTGTTTATTCACTGTTTGTTTTCTGTTACTATTACAAACTAGTCTAAATATCCAATACATTAGACACAGTGATTTTTATATTTTCTAAATTTTAAGCAAAGAGCAGATAAAGCACGGAGAGTTGATATTAAATTGAAACACAGTGCCTAGCAATGAGTACTTTTGATTTGGGTTTTTGCATTTTTTTCCCCCTGCAGTTCTGTGGCTAAGAAATAAAAGAACATTTATAGATATCTTATGTAGGAAGTCAGAATGAAAACAAGAGCCATTTGGATTCAACAAAGGCTAGGTGTTTGTTAAAAAGCATCTCCATTTGTACAACAGATGTTCCACATAAAATTTCTCTGCATACTTATTTCAGCGCCAGCTAGTTATCTGGAATTTAGCCTGAAGTCAGCCAAGACTTAGAAGAAAGGTCTGAGAGCCTCTGTTGAGTGACAAAATAGGCAAATTCAGACTATACTTAAAAGAAGCAGAGAACAGGATGAGTTATGTGAAGAAAAAATAACTAGATGGTGTGGAGACTGGCAGAATAAACTTGTCTTAAGTAAGTGTATAGCCTGAACTTTTGTTGACTTTGGTGATCTCCATATTGGCAGCACACCATTTACTGAATTTATAAAAAGTTTCTTTGCTATGCTGCCAGAAAAACTCTAAATTTCATTGGTAACAGGATTGAGGAAGGAATGCATACCACTGAGAAGCCCAAATCTTAAAAAAAAGTAGAACATTTGCTATAATAATTTGTTTACTTTGATATTCTAAATCCTAACACCCTTATTTTGAAGCAGATAGGACACAGAATGTTTCTATATAGTATCCTAGTTCAATAAAATATAGGACTCTAATCTTATCAACTATGTCTTAAATGCCTAGGGTCTATGGCATCTTGTCCATACATCTGTTTTATACACATGTAAAATATTAGCACATTGTGAGCATATATTTTCATCTGGAAATTGATAGACTATTGGGGAATCTGGGTGTACAGGACAAGGGCAGAAGGGTAGAGGAAGGGAGAGATCGTTGAGAGGTAAGGATGAACACATTTTTTTCTAGGAATTTTCACAAGGAAGGTATAATATTTTTCCCTGCTGAGATCTTGTCATTCTTTCTTTTTACTTCATAAACTCTTCAGTCTATTACAGTTGAGATTTCCTTTGAAGACCACCCAGAAGCTCTGACCTGACTGGTTGATTTGGAGAAACAGCTGATTTAAAGACTGTCTCAGGGAACTCTAGAACAACTTGTTTTACACTGCAACATTAAGGGTTTAGGTCATTTAAATAGTAAAGTTATCACACATAGGTCTGGAGTGTAAATAAGCTTTGCCTTTCAGCTCACTTTCCCTCTTTATATTAGTATTCATGAGATGCTGTCCCTAACAGAGAAAGGTTTTTAATGGCTTGGTATAGGTTGACACATTCTTTGATTTATTTTTCTGGATATAATAACAGTGGCAGTGGAGAGTAATGCTTCACAATTGCAACTTGAAGGACCAGACAACCTGAGTTCAAATCCTAGCTTCACTTGGACAGAAACAAGCCTCCCCATGCCGCCCTTTACTTTTGGAAGTGGGAATTGTGAGTGAATCATTGAGAGTGCTCAGTAAAAAATAGCTATTATGTTATTGCATTTTTCATTCTCCAGTCCAGTTTCATGAACATATCATTCAGAGGGAACAATCTGTGGCTACAGAGTTTTCTGTCTAGCAAGCATCTTTCTTTCTTTTTTTATTTAATATATATTTTTATTGTTATTTATGTCTTTTACATTTTGTATTCCCCTTGGGTAGCCCACCACCAATTCACCCGTGATCCATCTCCATGGTCCCTTGTGTTCTTTCTATTCCATTTTGTGCCCTTTTCCTTCCCTCCC
>PVIJ01020719.1:5784-20368 GCA_004024925.1 Scalopus aquaticus | reverse complement strand
TGCACCCGCAGCTCGCCGGGGTGCACATCAGGGTGGTGCAGGAGGCGGGGGCGCAGCAGCTGGGGGCGCAGCAGGGGGGCTCGCAGGAGCTGCTGCAAGATGGCTGGCAGGGGCTGCACCCGCAGCTCGCCGGGGTGCACATCAGGGTGGTGCAGGAGGCGGGGGCGCAGCAGCTGGGGGCGCAGCAGGGGGGCTCGCAGGAGCTGCTGCAAGATGGCTGGCAGGGGCTGCACCCGCAGCTCGCCGGGGTGCACATCAGGGTGGTGCAGCAGCTGGGGGTGCAGCAGCTGGGGGCGCAGCAGGGGGGCTCGCAGCAGCTCTCCGGACAGTCGTCCCCCTGCCAGGAGTACTCGGTGCAGGAATCGGGCAGGCAGACCCGGCTGCCGTAGCTGCGGGCGCTGGAGCAGACGGACAGGGCGGAGGCCATGGCGGAGGTGGAGGAGGGCGGTGTGTGTGTGAGTGTGGGTGTGAGTGTGTGTGTGTGAGGTGCCCGGGGCTGCGGCTTTTATACCCCTCCTGCCATCCCTGCAGGTGGCCTATGTTTCCTTGTTGGTTTCCTGCTGAGGCCTTGTAAGTTGGCCTGTCGCCAGGTGATTTTCTGCTGATGGGTGAGGCCAGGGCGCTGGGGGCGGGCTGCACCCTTGGCCTCACCTGGCCCTGAGGAAGGCATGTGTTGCCTCCCTTTGGCTACTCTGTTTCTTCAGCTCTGTGGGGTTGTCGTGTGCTGGGTCTGGGGTCTCCATGCAGCCTGTGAGCAGGCCCCAGGGGTGGCTGTGTCTGAGAGACAGGCACAGACAAGGCCCCGTGACCGGGCCTCCCCGTGGGCCAGCGTTGGCCCGGAAGGAGGGGCCTCTCGCCTAAGAAAAAGCTGGTGTTTTCCACGTGCCTTTGCTGCCTGGCTTGTTGGGAGGACCAGATTCAGGGACTGACCTTGGGTCCTAAACTGTGTGTCCCGGAGTCCGATGTCAGCTGCGGAGAGGCGTCGCTGGGGCAGAGTGAGGGTGGGGAGGCTCTAATCTGGAGCTGGGTGTGGAGCTCGGGCTGGGGGTCCAGATCGCCCACCTTGGCTGGGTTCCCCATGGGAATCTTTTTGGTATACAAACTGATACCGAGAAGGACTCGCATTATGAATGTAGATGAACAATTAATATGGATATTGAAATGTTCTTGACACCAAAATAGGATATGACGCGAAAGAATCAAATACAAAATTCAAAACATTCGAAACATTCACAGAGCATATAGAAAGCTTCTTTTTTTAAAAAAAAATATTTATTTATGCATACAAGAGCTGGGGTGCAGATGAGAGGACTCCCCAGAGACAGAGTGGGGAGCAGAACAGGCGGATCCACTGAAACCCACTGCTGAGGGGGCAGCGGGGAGACAGGAGAGGTCTGCTGCGCCCTGTGGGAAGCTCCCTGGCTGGGGATCGAACTCGTGCTGCAGTGACTGTGATAGCTTCATAGTCTGAGACTTAGCCCCTGTGCCACCAGGGAGGCCCAAAAGCTCTTGACTTTTACTGATCAGTAATGCTTTTCAGACGGAGCATAAATGTCCTCTCGTTAGATGACCCAAGGTGCCTGCGTGGGCAGTGTCCAGTGCCGCCCAGTGGAGGAGACCTCGCTCTCAGGAATCATTAGAAATGTGTTTTTTAACAGTCATGAAACAAAACTTACCTTTTTATTCATATTAATGTTGCAATTCAGTGACAGCTATACAGCCACAGTGTTGCCCCTGTCTATTCTGAACCATTCACTCCGTAAAGAAACCCCGTTGTAGCCCCTCCCAGCCCCGAGTCACTGCTGGGCTTCCTGGCTCTGTGGCCTCTACACATTTCTCACAAAGGGAGCCACGAGCCCAGGCCTTCAGGGTCGGCTTTCGCTTTGCCGAGTGTTTCCCCAGCTCATGCCTGCTGTAGCACTCATCATTCCTTTTCACGACAGACTAGTATTCCATCAGGTGGCTAGATGACGTTTTATCCATTTATCAGTCGAACATTTGGGTAGTTTCCACCTTTTTGCTTCTGTGAATAATGCTGCTTAAACTTTTCTGTACAAGTGTTTGAGTACTTCTTTCCAGTTCTTTTGGGCATATCCCTAGGAGTGGAATTGCTGGGCCAATACTTCTGGGGAGTTGCCAGACCGTTTTCCATGATGGCTCCACCACTTCACCTTCCACCAGCCATGTATGCGTGTTCCAGCTTCTCTGTTGTAGATGCTTCTTTTCTTTTTGAAAAAATATTTATTTATGCTTATAAGAACTGGGGTGCAGGCCAGAGGTGTGGAGGTGAGAGGACTCCCCAGAGACAGAGTGGGGAGCAGAACAGGCGGATCCACTGAAATCCACTGCCGAGGGGAGCAGCGGGGAGACAGGCGAGGTCTGCTGCGCCCTGGGGTTCGGCGCCCTGGCCGGGGGCCTCCTCTCACGTGCTTGTCGGCGTTTGTACACCTTCTTTGGAGACACACCTGTTGAGGTGCTTTCCCATTTTTATTTGTCTTTTTGTTTGTTTGTCTTTTTGTTGTGAGTTGTAGAAATTCTTTATTTATTCTGGATATTAGATCCTTACCAGGATCTATGGTTTTTGAGGACTGTCTCCATTCTGTGGATTGCTATTTCTCACTCTTATAGGGTCATTTGATAAGCAAACTTTTATGATTTTGATCAAGTCCTTTTTATCTATTTTCCTTCTGTTGCTCATGCTTTTAGTATTCTAAGAAGACTTTTAAGTTGGCAAATCCAAGATCATGGGAACTTACCCTTATGTTTTCTTCTGAGAGTTTTGTAGTTGTTAATTTAGAGCTGTTAATTTTTTTTTATGCATACAAGCTGGGGTGCAGGCCAGAGGTGGGGGGCAGTGAGAGGGTTCCCCAGAGACAGAGCGGGGAGCAGAACAGGCAGATCGACGGAAAGACACTGCCGAGGGGAGCAGTGGGCGAGGCAGGAGAGGTCCACCTCGCCATATGGGAATCTCCCTGGCCAGGCATCGAACTCGCGCCTCAGCAGCAGCGGACAGCTCCACAGCGCAGCGCTCAACCGTTGCGCCTCCAGGGAGGCCCTAGAGCTGCTAATTTTTATATTTGGTGTGAGATAGTGTCCTAGTTCATCCTCTTGTAGGTGAATATCCAGTTGCCCCAGCCTTTTTTGAAGAGATCATTCTTTCCTGCATTGAATGGTTTTGAGAACCTTGTTAAAAATCTGTTGACCATAGGGCCTCCCCGGCGGCGCTGCGCTGTGGAACTGTTGGCAGCGGCGACACGAGTTCGACGCCCGGCCGGGGAGAGTCCCACATGGCGTGGCAGACCTCTCCTGCCTCGCCCGCTGCTCCCCTCAGCAGTGTATTTCTGATCTGCCTGTTCTGCTCCCCACTCTGTCTTTGGTGAACCCTCTCGCCGCCCCACACCTCTGGTCTGTACCCCAACTTGTATGTATAAATAAAAAATAAATCTTTAAAAAAAAAAATCTATTGACCATACATGTTGCTTTGTGGGGCGGCAACATTGGAAGCGGCACGGGACGGAGAAATAAATGACTCAAGAGTCCAAGTAGTGAGAGAAAGAGAAAGGGCCACCTGGAGGGGCCACCCTCTGGAGATGAGCCTCAGGTGCACGTCTCTGGAGAAAGGGCCCAGTCACACACTTTTATTAGGGGGATTTAGATTCCAGGAAGGGGGGCAGTAGGGAGGAAGGTGCACGGTGGGGATGTGGATTGGGGTGTATCATGGTCTCGCACAAGCTAGGGGGCAGGGAATCCGGGCAGTTGCCCTGGGAGGCACCACAGCTGTTACTGCTCAAAGCACCCTACTTCTGATTTTATTTACACTTAACTTCCTATTGGAATGATCAGGCTGGTTATTATGCTAACCTGGCCATAATGTCTCCTGCTGTTTTCAGCAGATATCCTCAACCGAGGCGTTTGTCCCGGAAGAGGGGCCCTGCCTGACTCTTCATTCTGGCTTCACCCAGGACTTGGCACCAAACTACATCCCAGGGACAAAGGGTGGGGGCTGGGGGTCCCACACATACATAGATGGGAATAGGAGAGTATTGCTATGCTCCCAGTTCTGTTCCATTGATCTCTATGTCTATTCTTATGTCATCAGCACTGTTTTGGTTACTGTAGCTTTGTAGTAAGCTTTTTCTTCCTTTCTAATTTGAGTGTCTTTTATTTCCATTTGTTGACCAATAGTTCTGTCTAGAACTTCCAGTACAGTGTTGAGTAGAAGCAGTGAAAGTGGTCATCCCTGTCTTATTCTGACCTCAGTGGGACGGTGTCACCCTTTCACCACTGTGCATCTTGCTTGCTCTGAGCTTCTAAAGATGCTTCCTATTGTGTTGAGGAAGTTCTCTGCTATTTCTCAGTTGCTGAGTGTTTTTTTATCATGACCTTCATCAACTGCTTTTTCTGCATTAATTGAGATGACCGTGTGGTTCCTGATGGAGGAGATATAACTCAAAATAAGATTAGAACTAGACCCACACAAGAAAGTGGAGGTAGAAGAAATCAACATAACCATTAGTACAACCCCTAGGTGCCAGCTCCTAAGTTACAAAGCATAGCTAGGAGATAGACTACAGTCCAGGGGCAAAGATATGGAGATTGAGCCCATTGTAGAATCTCTGGTCTCTTTTCTAATTCTAGTTAGCCAGTAAACAGGAACCATCCTTGAAGATGAACCCCTCCCAACTGAAAGAAGGCTATATCAGTGCCATCCGGGCAAGAATTCGGGGCAGCCATTTCTCTGCCCACCTGTGCCTATGCAGGTGCTGTCCTTTACCAACTCTGTCCCTCTGCAGGGCAGCGGCCTGTCTGCCTGTAACCTACACCGTGCAGGCCTCTCTTAGCAAACCTGCCCCCTCAGAGGGTCAGCTCTTTCTGCCCACTTGTGTCTGTACAAGTGTCCTTTACTTCCTTGTCCTAATAAATTTGTTCTTTAAGTATAACTGAGTCCCTGTCTTGTGGAGAAACTCGCTGCGTGCCGCTGAAGGGAGCTCTGGTGAAACCTTTCCTAGAGGGAACCCAAGGGACCTGCTCTGCTCTCAAATCCATCGACTCCAAAAACGACATCAGTTCCCCCCCACCCCCCCACTGATTGATTTCATATGTTGAATCACTCCTGCATTTTTGGGGTAAATTCCACTTGGCAGTGGTAAATAATCTTAATGTACTACTGCTCTATTTGGTTTAATTGTATTTTGTTGAGGATTTTTCATTGTTGTTTATAAGAAATAATTGGTGAATAGTTTTCTTTTGGTATCTTTGTCTGGCTTTCATATCAGAATAATGTCGATCTTATAAAATGAGTTAGAAAGTGTCACCCAATTTTTTTTTTTTAATGAGAGGATTAATATTAACTGTACTGTTTATAGGTTTCAGCACTGAAGCCATCTGATTCTGGACTTTTCTTTTGGGGGAGTTTACTACTGATGTTACCTTGTTATTTGTTCTAATTTTATTCAGCTTGTCTGTTTCTTATTGAATCAGTTCACTCATTTTAGATTCAAATATACAAGCAGATTGAAAATCAAGGATGGAAAATATATTTCATGCAAATAGTAACCAAAAGAGAGCTGGGTGCCTATCGTAAAATCAGACAAAATAGACTGAGAAAAAAATTGTTGTAAGACTCAAATAAAGTCATTAAATATTGATAAAAATGTTCAATAAATCAAGAAGATGGGGTAATTATAAACATACATGTAGCAACAGATTCCTAAAATATGCAGAACAAAATTTATCTAATTCAAGGTAGAACTAGGCAGTTTCAGTGCTACAGTAACAGTGGAAGACCACAGTAAGTCATTTACACAATTAAAAAATGAAGTAATAGAGCAACCAGATCAAAAATCAATAATGAAACAGAAGACTGAGAACATACAAACAAATTTGACGTGGCGATGCATCCAAACCCCTCAGCTGAGCAATGTCCAAATACAGGCACATTCTCCAGACTGTGCCATATGTGAGGCCACAAAATAAATCTGCACAAATTTGAAAAGATTGAAAGTATCTTCTCTAATCATAGTGTAAAGATGCCAGAAATCAGTAACAGGGAAAACTGGAAAATTCGCAAGTATGTGAGTATGTGAGAAACAATCAATGATTGAAAGAAGAAATCACAAAGAAAGTTAGAAAATATTGGGTTGTTGGAAAAGTCATGATGCATTTTTGCTTGAAAAATATAGAAAAAAGCATCTTGACTTTTCTGACAATCCAATACTTTAAGATGAATAAAAATCAAAACACAGAAAACCAATACTTAGAGGATATAGTGAAAAGGGAGATTTGTGACTTTCAACACATTAAAAAAGAAGATGCATTTAAAATCAATAACTTAATACCATGAGGTACTAGAAAAAGAACAGCAAACTGAACCCAGGGCTAGCTGAAGAAAGGGAATTAAGATTAGATCACAGATTAATGAAGTAAAGAGTGAAAGATAATAGAGACAATCAATGAAACCAAAAGCTGGTTCTTTGACAGGAACAATAAAATTAACAAGTCCTTATTTAGAATGAGAAAGAAAAAAGACAATTCAAATTACTAACATCAGAAATAAAAATGGGACATCTCTACTAACCTTATATAAATTATTGTATGAACACTATGGATGCTAAAAAATTAGATAAAAATTAGGTAACATAGATGCAATTAAAAAACATCCTTATGGACAGATGCGCCACCTAAGCTGACCCTTTGCTGGTGCTGGTCATCTTTCATATGTCTTGCAGTTACTGTTCAGCACTCTGACATGAGCCCAAATGCCATTCCCCACAGGGCAGGTCTGCTAATGACAGACGGACTCTTTAACTTTTAATTACCTGGAAATGTCTGTGTTGCCATTACTTCTGAAGGATACATTGCTGGATATAGACTTCCCGCTTGATAATTTTTTTTTCAACACTTAAAAAAAAATGTCATCTCTGCCTCTGGCCTTGTAGTTTCTGATGAGAAGTTGTCCATTAATCTTCACTCTTGTGGTTTTGAAGATTCTCTCTGTCTTTGTATAATTTGATTGTAAGATGTCTGTGTGGGTGTCCCTGAGTTTATTCTACTTGTCATTCAGTGAGCTTCTTGGATATGTAGATACATATATTTCATTAAGTGTGGGAACTTTTTAGCTCTATTTCTTCAAATATTTTTTCTGTTCCTTTCTCTCTCTTGCCTCTGTTTCTGGGATTTCTCTTAAGTGAATGTTGGTATGCTCAATGGTATCCCACAGGCCTCTTAAGCTCTCTTCATTTATTTTCATTCTCTTCCCTCACCTCCATTTTCTGCTCTTCAGACTAGTGTAGTTTAATTGATCTGTCTTCATGTTCACTAATTCTTTCTTCAGCCTCCTCAAATAAGCTATTGGGCCCTTTGAGTGGAGTTATAATTCAGTTATTGTACTTTTAAACTCCAGAATTTCACTTTGGCTCCCCTTTATTCCCTGGCTTTATACTGATATTCTCTATTTAGTGAGACATCATTCTTGTGGTTTCTCTTAGTTGTTCATGATTTTCTTGAACACTTTGAATATATTAAGAGAGTTGTCTTAAAGGTTTTTGTACAGTAAGTTCAATTCCTGGGTTTATTCTACTAATCACTCTTTTTCCTGTGACTGGACTATACTTTCTTTTTTACAGGCCTTGTATTTTTTTTTAGTTAAAAACAGGCACTTTAAATATTATAATGTGGTAATTCTGGATACTAAGTTTTCCCTCACTGCAGTTTGCTCTTGCTGATTATTGTGGTTTGTAGTTGTTTTTCTGTTTGGTGACTCTTCTAAACTATTTTTGTAATGACTGTACTGTTTGTCATGTGTGGTCACTGTTCCATTAGTTTAGTGGTCAGAGAGTAATTCAGCAGAGAGTTCCTTAAACACCTGGAGACAAAAAAAATATTTTCCTCAGTCTTGTGTTGGGGGCCTAGGCAGCTTGCCTCTCTGCCTTCACCTTCACTTCCTGCTTGTTCAGAACATGAGGTTCCACCAGAGGTCAGCATTTAGGACCTTCTCAGGACCTTTTTGAACCTTTTTGAATGTGCCCCTTGTGAGTATGTGTGGGCACTTCTAGAACCGCAGAAATCTGTGGAAGCTTTGAAAATCCTATTCCTCAAAGCATCTCATTCCCCAGCTTTTCATCTTAGACTTTTAGGGTGTCTTCTGCCACAATTGATACCCTTTCCCCAGACATGGCAAATAATTCATTTGACAAACACTCTCTATGTAGCTGCTTCTCCACCTCGAGACAGTTCTGAGTTAGGGGAAGTAAAGGTAAGTCCTTTGCATGAGTCCTTCAAGAAGCTACCAGAAAGGTTTTGCTGTACCCGGGGCAGCAAACGAAGAGCGTGCAGGAGGGTCTATAGCAGGAGATGACTTTGCAAGGAGAAGCCCTGAGCAGACAAGTGTGCAGCAGATGGGCTTGCAGCAGACAGGTGTGCAAGAGACGGGTGTGCAGTACACGGGCATGCAGCAGACAGGCACACAGCAGGCCGGCTGGCAGGGGGAGCAACTGTAACACAAGGATTTGTGGGAGCTGCTGCAGGCCCCCTGGCAGCTCACTGGGATGAAGATCAGGGTCAGGCAGGAGGTGGGGGTGCAACAGCTGGAGGCACAGCAGCCGCGGGGGCCACAGCAGCGGGGATCACAGCAGCTGTCTGGACGACCACCCCCCTTGCCAGGAAGAGTCAGTGCAGGGGTCACCAGGTTTGATCTCCTAACTTGTATATGCTTTGTTTTTGCTTGTTTTCTTCCCTTTTAGACTAAACAGTTGCTTCTTCTGTTTATTTTTCTGTGACCTATCATTTAATCATTCCCAGACTCTGACTAATTTGTCCTAAGCTCCACTCAAGGGGTACAAACAGATCAGTCATTTATCAACTTCAGTTTTTGGAGAAACATGTCTCCTGAATTCTTTGTTGTGGAGCAGCTTCCTGGCTGTTCCCTCATCTGATGTACAAGTGTGATCCAAGGACTCATTTCACCATTTCTTTGTATTTTCCTTCACTCTCCCATCGTGAATCTCGTTTCCTGAGTGCCACATCTTTTTCTACCAGGCTTATGCTCTTATTTTGGTGGTGTGCACTCTGCAAATGGGTGCATGGGAGGTAAATTTTTGAGTATAGCATAACTAAAAATACCTTCTTTCTCTCTTTATACTTGGTTGATGGTTTAGCTTGGTATAATTTTCTGGATTGGAGAAGTATTTCCTTAGACTTTTTTTTTTTTTAATCCATGATGTAGAACATTTCCAGAATTCTCAATGTTCCAGTTCCCCAGCTCCTTCCAGGAGCAACTACCATTTTACCTTCCCTCCCCATTGATCAGTTTTTTGTTCTTTTGCTCAACAAAGTGTCCATAATAAACCCTTGTGTTGCCACATGTATCGAGAGCTCTTTCCCATGTGTGAATGCGCCTCTTGTATGTTCTTCTAGATCACTATGTCCCTTCACATTCAGTTCTCTGATCCACCCAGTCACTGTGCACACTATTAGGTAAATCTGTGACCACCATCCTCTTCGGGTTCTTCTTTCTTTTTTAACCATTTCTTGCATTATATTTTTAACCATTTCTTGTGATTATATTTCCTTAGAAAATTAACCCCTTCATCTAAAAATTTCAATGGTGTTGACTTAACTGTATTCTTTCCTCATAATTTTCCATGTCTTCAGTCATGTTTCCACACTTACCTCTTTTAAATTTTGTATATCCTTTAAAGATAAAAATCAGTTATATTGAAAGCTACTGATTCTTTTTTGTTCTTAATTCATTAATTTTATTATTTTTAAACTTCCTTTTGGAAGTTTTTCTAACTGAATTGAAATCTTAATTATTTATTTTCAGTTATGCTTATTTCCTCCTGTTTGCCTTTAAGGTTTTAATGTATTCCCTGCATACTACTTCACCCAAGAGCCATGTGCTCTGAGGGGTAGCACTTTCTTCATTTATTTCTTGAGAGTTTATACCTGGGTTTCTGTTTTCTCATTAACTTGAGAGCATCTTTAAATTTTCCAAAAGGAACTTCTTTTTTTTAAATTATTTTCAGCTTATCTTGCTGAAAGTGGTTCAGGAATACTGTCTATATAACATCTTTTTACCTTGCTTAGTAGATTTTTATTATAAATGCTTTAGAACTGGAGAAGAAGGCAGTGAGTGCTCGCGTGTCTGAGTCTACACGGACAGATCTCGGCATCGCTAGGGCCACGGGGAGCCCTTGCCCCCCGCCTTGTCCTGGCCTGGGGCTGCACGCTCCTGGCGTGTCTGCCTCCTTGTGTCCTGGTATGAAGACGTCTGTGCCGTGACAACAAAGCTTTGCACTGTGATTTTCACTTCGTGTGTGTGCTGCTTCATAGGCATCAGTTTGCAACCCGCTTTTTAAATTTAACTCATTGTTATGTGTTTGAGGTTTGTCCATGTTGCTGAGATTTTCTGGTTTGTTCATTTTAATTCCCGTGTTCCCAAGTGCTCTTTCTTTTTGTCATTGCGTGGCTCAGTCATCATGTCACCTACCGGAGCACATTGAGGTTGCTTTTCATATTAGTTTTTCCGGACGACGCTGATAGGTGTGGTTCCATGTGCAGAGCGCTCGGGCCCTGAGCTCTGGGCACAAAGCTCTGGTCTGCAGCAGGGGCAGCGCTGGTTTGGCCTCGCTTGTTAGTGTCACAACATTTTTGTCAAGCTGATGGCAGTTGGGGACAAGATCACCCCCAGCTCTGGTGAGTCTCTGAAGGAGCTACCGGGGCTCAGCAGATGGAGTAATGCCAGTGCAGGGAGAAGGCACGTGGGGCGGGCCGGGGGGCAGGCAGGGATTCAGGGACTTCAGGCGCAGCCTCCAGAGCCTCTCTGGGAGCTCAGCAGGATGCACTGACGCCCCAGCAAGGACCTGTGCGGGCCCCTGTGAGAAATCGGCAGGCCGGGAGGAGGTCAGCACCAGGGTATTGTTAGGGACTGGCTGCCCAGGGGCGCCCGAATCCCAGGCTCGCAGAGGAAAGCAGGGTGACAGGCCAAGTGGCTTTTGCATGTGGTCGGGCCAGTGAGGCACGTGTGTCCAGCTAGGGTGGAGGGCCCCTCCCGCAGCCACGTTCCAGGTGCCAGCCCAGCTCCAGCTAATTCCTCCTGCAAAGGGCTCTTGGGGTTCATCCTCTACATAGGGGGAGGTGGCAGTCTGGATGGGGGAGTCATTCTCCAGGATGACACAGCCCGGGGTGGGCACCTCCACAGGACCCCTCGGAGCGAGGTCCATCTACTGGGCACACGGGTGCCCAGACTGGTAGAGGCTCCCAGGACATGGCTCTGGACAACGCAGGACACCCTGCTGTGGGTAGGGCCAGGCAGGGCCTTTGTTGTAGCCAAAAGAAAGAATTCCCATTAAATCAATCAGGAAAATGCTTTATTAGAGTGGACAGCGGAGCACAGCTGAGGGAGGACGTGGCAGCTCGGGGCCGCGAGGGCCAGGCCACACCTGCACTTGCCAGGATGAGAAACCTGATGTTTCTCTTACCTCACCAGGTTCAGGGTTCTGGGGGAGACCAGCTGGCCTCACTGGGTCACTGCCCGTCCAGGTGGTGGAGGGCAGGGCGCATTGATTGGGGGAGTCGGTGCTTGAGGAGGAGGGAGCTGTTCGCAGGAGGAGCCGGGTGTGACCAGAGCTGGGCCCACACCAGTTTGACAGCTGTCTTGGGTCTCGGTACAGAATCTGTGGGGTGCAGGTGGCAGTGAGCGCTCATGCTTTGGGGTGCCTTTAAGAAGATCACTTAGCAGCAGGACTTCTGGGCCGAGGCCGGTCAGCAGCAGGCGGGGCGCGGGCAGGTGGGCCGGCAGAGCAGGGACACGGAGGAGGCCCCGCGGCCGCAGCTGGGCTGGCAGGAGGGGGCGCAGCAGGCGGGTTTGCACACGGGGCAGCAGATGAGGGACACGCAGGACGAGGGTTTGCAGCAGGGCGGGGGGCAGGGGCTGGGCTGGCAGCAGGAGGAGGCTGAGCAGGGGGAGCCCCCACAGCAGGCGGGTGTGCAAGAGACAGGTGTGCAAGAGACAGGCGTGCAGCACATGGGCTTGCAGCAGGCAGGTGTGCAAGAGACGGGCGTGCAGCACATGGGCTTGCAGCAGACAGGCGTGCAGGAGACAGGCGTGCAGCACATGGGCTTGCAGCAGACGGGCGTGCAGCACACGGGCTTGCAGCAGGCAGGTGTGCAAGAGACAGGCGTGCAGCACATGGGCGTGCAGCAGACAGGCTTGCAGCAGACGGGCGTGCAACACATGGGCGTGCAGCAGGCCGGCTGGCAGGGAGAGCAACTGCAGCACGAGGGCTCGCAGGAGCTGCTGCAGGCCGGCTGGCAGGGGCTGCACCCGCAGCTCGCCGGGGTGCACATCAGGGTGGTGCAGGAGGCGGGGGCGCAGCAGCTGGGGGCGCAGCAGCTGGGGGCGCAACAGGGGGACTCGCAGGAGCTGCCGCAGACTGGCTGGCAGGGGCTGCACCCACAGTTCATGGGGGTGCAGATCAGGGTCAGGCAGCAGCTGGGGGCGCAGCAGCTGGGGGCGCAGCAGGGGGGCTCGCAGCAGCTCTCTGGACAGTCATCCCCCTGCCAGGAGCTCTCGGTGCAGGAGTCACAAGAACCCGGCAGGCAGACCCGGCTGTCATAGCTCAGGTCGCTGGAGCAGACGGACAGGGTGGAGGCGGCCATGGCGGAGGCTGGAGGAGGGAGGTTGTGTGTGTGTGTGAGTGAGTGTGAGTGTGGGTGTGGAGGTGCTGGGCCTCTGGGCTTTTATACGCCTCCGGTTTGTGTCGCCCACAGCAGCTCTCATGCCTCCTTCCTTGTTGGCGTCTGCGGCCGGGGAGTTCCTGGAGCTGTTGTGTCTGCTTCCGTGAGAAGTCGCTCAGCTTGTTAAACGCATGAGTTATTTTAGGGCTGTTAGCGTCCGCACCTCCTTTTGCCCCAGAGCATGTGGTCACGGTGGAAGGGGACCTGCCTGCAGCCCCCTTCCTGGTGCATCCTGGCTCTCGCAGCCACAGGCCGCCCGCCTAGCCTCCAGCCCTGCCTGTCCCGAGGGAGCCTGTGCGCAGCGCGGGAAGCGCACCGTCCCCAGCTCTCCCTTGGGTGTCGGGCTTCTACTGAGCCCGTGGGCGCACCATGGGGGGTGGGGGTGGCACCGTGAGGCCCGGGCCCCGCCCACACCTTCCCGCCCCGTTCGCTCTCCCTTTCCCTTCTGCAGAAGGCATGGCCCGCCGTGGTCTGCGGGCGCAGTGGCTGCCCTGGCGGCCGCGGGTTCCTCCTTGGCCGAACGGCCTGTGCTGGGCCAGCGCTTCCCTTTCTTCTGCAGAAAACGGCTGGGGGCCACCGAGGCTTCCGCCCCTCCGCGGAGGGTTTCGCAACCTCCTGTCCTTTCCCTTCGCTATTTGCTCTCTCTGTGGCAAATTCTCCATGTGCCGGCTGGGAGCGCGCAGCAGGGGACAGAGATGAGCGCGGGTGCCCACCCTGCAGCGCCCGCCAGCCGGGAAGGACTGGCCCACGGTGCGTGCTGGGCGGGGAGCCTGGCCGGGAGCAGCTTTCTGGTGACCGCCGCGCCCACCCGAGCCTGCCGGCTCCAATGCCCGCCCCCGGACATCCAGCCCTCGACTCTCGACTCTGAGGAAATGTCTGAGATACACAGGGTTCTGGGAATTAAGGGCTGATTTGGTTCGGCTTAATTTTGGTCCTTCTTTATATTCCAAGCTAGATTCCGAGTGCTACCGATTTAGATTCAGCCTAAATCAAAGACTTAGATGAGACTCACAGGTAAGAAGGTCCACGGAGAGGACTCGGGCCTTGCGCCCACAGCAGCCTCACTATTTTGATGACTCAACCCCGATGGCAAGGGAACTCGGAACAAAAACAACTGGGTGACCTCCAGCAGGGGCTGCTGTCCAGCAAGAGGAAGCCCAAGATGGCCAAACGTCCCGGGGGGGACACTGCCCGGCGCGCCGCTGATGCGGACGGACGTCCACGCAGAGACGCCGGCCCGTGAAGACAGAGTCGCAGATTCACCCGAAATAGCAATAACCCGACTCATAAACGGCGGCAGCTGCGGAGGCCAGACCCCAGGCAGGACGTCCAGAACCCCGCGGGCCGCGCAGTGGGCGGAGCGGGTAAAACGCGAGGCCTCTCCCCGAGCGAGGCGCGGGCCCGGGCGCCCCGCCGGCTGGCCCTGCTGCTCGCCGCCGCGGGGGCGTGTGGGGCCGTGTGGGGCCACCGGGAGCGTGGCCCGGACTCGCCTTGAAGAGCTGGAGACGGAAATGCGGGAGCGCGCGCCCGCAGGTGCTGCCAGGGACGGACCCCCAGAGCCGCGGGCCTGCGTGTCCAGTGGCTCTGGCAGCAGTGGGCAGGGGCGGCCCTGGCCTTCAGAGGATGAGTGGGAGGAGGCCACGGACAGGGCGCACTGCAGGCCAGGAGAGGACTCGCAGCTGCTTAACAAAGGGGGATGCAAAAAAATGACTTGCGGCGAAACGGGCCAGGCCGGCAAGGGGCTCCCTTTCTTGGGGCCCAGAGAACTCGCGGGGTCGCAGTAAACTCTGACACCTGAGGGAAACCAGAGCTGGAGCGCCCAGGCCTCAGGGCAGGGGGCGGGGCC
>PVIJ01020718.1:0-20270 GCA_004024925.1 Scalopus aquaticus | reverse complement strand
CAAATTGCTAAACATGGAGCTCCCATACGACCCAGCAATACCACTTTTGGGAATTTACCCAAAGGACACAAAAACACTAATCTGAAAGGATACATGCACCCGTATGTTCATTGCGGCACTATTCACAATAGCAAAGGTATGGAAGCAACCCAGATGTCCAAAAATAGATGATTGGATCCAGAAGATGTGGTACATATACGCAATGGAATACTATTCAGCATGGAAAGAAGATAAACACATGCAATTTGCCGCAACATGGATGGAATTAGAGGGAATCATACTCAGTGAAATAAGCCAGAAAGAAAAAGAAAAATATCGAATGGTTTCACTTATAACAGGACTATAGGGAGGCCGGGTGGGAGAGAGACACTCAGCGGTGGGAGGGGGTGGGGGGAGGGGAGGATAAGGGCACAAAATGGAAGAGAGGAGAATACAGGGGACCATGGAGATGGATCACGGGTGAATTGGTGGTGGGCTGCCCAAGGGGAATACAAAATGTAAAAGCATGAATAACAATAAAAAAAATTAATTATTAAAAAAAAACATTGCATGAAGTAGGGTATCCCCTTAATTGTCACAAGAGTACTTCCATGCTAATTCTAGCTGTCATTCCTTTTCTGATGCTACAACTTTATTTTCCTATAGTTTAGTAGATTTTTACGTAACATGCCTTCTTGGGAGAAAAATAAAGAGAAATAAAAAGTATCCATAAAACCACCAAGCATAAAGACTGAAAGCTACAATGTAGCATCTTTCCTTATTTTTCCTGTATGCTTAAGTATACACACATTCACAAATGTACAAATATATACAGCTCCCCACATATTCATGGGTTCCTCATCAAGAAGTCAACCAAACATGAATAAAAATACATACTATGGGGCCTCCCTGGTGGCGCAACAGGGTAAGTCTCACTATGAAGCTATCCAGAGCCACTGCAGCACAAGTTCCATCCCCAGTCAGGGAGCTTCCCACATGGCACAGCAGACCTCTCCTGACTCGCCTGCTGTTCCCCCAGGAGTGTATTTCAGTAGATCAGTTCTACTCCCCACTCTGTCTCTGGTGAATCCTCTCACCACCCCACACCCCAGTTCTTGTATGTATAAATAAATAAATCTTAAAAAAATACATACTATGTCCTTAGGTCTATGATGCTTGCATTTGTACTGAACGTGAACAGACTTTCTTTTGCCATTATTCCCTAAGCAGTACAATATGCCAACTACTTACAAAGCTTTAGCACTGCACTGTTTAGATATATGTCACTATTTAGATCTAAATCACCTGGATGATTCATCTAGAGATGATCTAGGGAGATCATGTGGGGAGATGCGTGCAGGTTATATGCAAATACTATGCCATTTTATTTAAAGAGCTTGAGCATCCACAGGTTTTGGTGTCTGCAGGATACCTGGAACCAATTCTTTCATACTGATAGAATTTTACTCTACAATCACAAACTTTAGCTTATCTTTCCTCTTGGCCTTATATCAAACATGTCCGCATGTCACTAAATTGTCCCAAGAGCTATAAAAATTCCTATTCATAAATATGTAGTAATTTTATTTTTATCCAGTCAGAATTTCAGTTTTTTTAAAATTTTTGTTAATATAAAGACATCTGTAATGAACATTCTTATGGGTATAAATAGTTCTGCTTCTACTCATTATTTTCTAAGGATAAAATATTAGAAACAAAAACTCTAAATCCTGGGGAATTAACATTTTTAAAACCTTTGCTATATTTTTCCATATTGACCTCCAGAATTTTTGATCACTTTTCATTTAGTGTATTAGGAATTCATTGTTAATAACTTTTTATATATAACATTTTATGAAAGAAACCCTATGCCATTCAAACTCTTCTTATACATATAATTTTGCGTCACTATCCTCAGAGTCTCTTCCTTCATTTCTCTTTCTTCCTTGAAGTTCTTCTGCATCTTCCTGTCCTTTTTCAACCACTGTACTTCAAAGTAGGAGACAGACAGACTGACAGTTCATAGGCCTCAGATTATGAGACACACTTGGACTTCCCACCCCAGAGACCCTGGAGTTTGAATTTCATATTATGACTGGTTGGAACTTTGAGGGTGTCACCCACAGAGTGGAACTAGGGTATTTTGCATATAGGAAGGAAAGTGACCTGAATTTAATTACCAGAAAGTGGATTACAGTGGTCATTTGTGCCTGTGGTTAATTTGTAATTCTCTTTGAAGGTAAGGCCATGTTTTATTTTGGCCAATGAAATGTGGGTAGAAGTGATAGTTCCTCACTGGTTATGGTCATGCAGGCAAACGAACCCATGACTTCCCTGAGAAGCAGTACACTTCCTGAGATCTGCCATCTCTGCTCCAAGATATATTCACCATCTTCCTCCGTCCTCAGCCCTGCTCGCTCAGAGTACTGCCCTCTCCTCTTGAAAGTAAACATTGACGGTAATTTTTAATATCTCCCCAAACTGCCTTTCTTCACACTACCCATTCTTCCAGTATTATCAAAGATTCTCATGAAGATTGCCAGCTGACCTCAATTACTTTTAGCCTTACTTATATATAATCCAGTTTCTAGGATTTGTTTATTGAAGATTTGTTTTCCTTGCTGAGTATGCAGCAGTAATGTAGATTTTGTTGTTCTTATTTGAAAAATTATTGGTCAATATAATTGAATTTTGGGGCATATATAAAATTCGATATTCCACAAATGCTACACATAATTGTGCAACCATCACCACATCAATATACATCATCCCAAAAATCTCCCCTGTACTATCTTTTTAGAGTCACACCCTCCCTTAACTTCTGATCTAGTCTCTGTTACTATAATTTATCAGTTAGAGATTACAGCACCCTTAGAATCAGAGTATATAAATTTTGGAAAATGGATTATTTCACTCAACACACTGCTTTCAACATTCTTTTAGGTCATTGTGAGTATTAATAATTGGATTTTTTTTAATTGCTGAGTATTAGTCCATTGACGGACACACCAATGTTCATTTATCCATTCACCCACCTAAAGAAGTTTGAGTTGCTTTTAGTATTTTGAAACTGCAAAAAATTCTATAAATATCCATACAGGGATTTTTATTGTGAATGAAGACTGAAATTCATGAAATTTATTTTTCTTTAATAATTTATATAATCATCTTAAAACATACATAGTACTGTAAACCAATGGTAAATAAATCAATAACAATTATTAAAATTTATATATTTATTTAAAAAAAACTTAAAACAGTGAATTAAATTGATTGGTTTCCAAGTATTGAACCAGTCTTGCATTTCCAAGATTCCCACTAGATCATGATGTATAATTCTTTTCTATATTACTGTATTCAATTTGCTATTTTTTTTTGTGGAGAATTTTTACATCTATATTCCTGCAGGACATTGGTCTGTGTTTTTCTTGCCTTTTTTTTCTTTTTTGGGTACCATCTTTGGTATTGGTATCAAGGTAATGGTACATAAGCTGCATTGGGAGTGATCTCTTTGACTTTTCTGGAAGAGGTTATTTAGAATTCACTCTATTTCTCTAAATGTTTGGTAGAATTTTCCAATAAAATGATCTAGAGTAGAGATTTCTTCTTCAGATCATTGTAAACATCAAACTAATATATCTAATATTTGTAGGACTCTTGGGTTTACTCATTTCATCTTGGGTGAGTTTTGGTCATTTTTCATTTCAAATCATTTGTTCACCTCATCTAATGTATAAATGCTATGTGTATGGAGATCTTTTGAAGAGTTCCCTTATTATCATTTTACTGTCTCCCAACTCTAGAGGGATGTTCTATTCATAGTTTAATTTCATTTGGTCTGGTGTAGTTTTTTGCACTTTCTTTATTACACTGTATGATTTCCGGAGAAAATGGGACATTTGGAAATAAGGGGTATTTTTTTTTTTGCATTCTTACTATAAAGCAGAAATATGAGAAGATCTTTTTTGGGGGGGGAAAGGACATCCTAAACAAACTCCACAAACAGGTTTTATGGACCCCACTCCCACCCCAGACGAAAGAGGTCCAAGACACCAAGGATTACAAATCCAACAATGTCATCACCATAGAAGGGAGGATTGCTGGGAACTAAGGGTGGAGATAAGCAGCCAAGCTTGGTATATAACCAGACATGTGGACCTTGTGGGTCCTTGATTTTTCACTAGTTTTTAGCATGCTATTGGGGTTTCAGCTCAGTGGAATGGGGTTCCAGCTCAGCGGAACTGGTAGGACACATTCACCAATTTAACTCTCTCTCTTTCTCCCTGAGTTATTCGTTTCTTCACTTCCCATTTTTGTAAATAAATCCTTTATTACTTCTTTTTGTGTGTACCTGCAGTTGAGTCTCATTATAAACCCCTTTTAAGCACCCTGGTGAGGACCCACAGTCAGGCAACCCATTTCACGCTGGGGTTTCCCTGTAACATTTTTCTCAGATGATCAATGCTTCATCTCCAATCCAGGTTCAAGATTTTAGATAATAGAAGCAAGTTTTAGACAGAAAATGAGTTTACTGGCAACTCTTGTATTTCTCCATTACTGAAACTGGCAGGTCAAAACAAGCTAACAACAAAGACGATTGTCTCATTCATTGTGGAAATATTGTATGTGGGTTCCAGAAATTACTTGGGAGCAGAGACCTAAAGGAAAAATAATAACTGCTCAAAATTCCCATAATTTTACTGTTTCTAGAGATGTGATCCAATTTTACTCCCAAATTGAATCTTTATATAATTTTGGAAAACACATAGACTTAATTACCTGTTAAAAGGTATTATTTAGATAACCTAAGGGAGAGGGAAGTTGGTAACCAGGCATTAATATTTAAAAGATTTAATAACTTAATAACACATTTGATTTAATAGTTGTGACTTTAAGACAAAAGATCCAAAACACTGAATCACCACAAATGACGAAGTATTTCAGTTCTCTATTACGACTATAAGCAAAATATTTCTAAAATAGTAGACTTGTATTTTTGCCCACCTAATTCAGATTTTATTATGCTGTGTATTGCTAAGCTTTTCTAAGTTTGACCATCATAATTGCTTGTAAAATTCTACAAATCAGAAAAAAAAACTGGTCCATATTGTCATTAATTAATGTGAAGTACTCATTCAAAGTAATTTTTATCAAATCCTGATAAAGATGAATTTTCTCAAGCTCAAAAAAAAGCTACCTACCTTTTGTGAATTCATCATTTTAAACTATTCATTTATGTAAATTAATATTTTAATGACATTAAAATTAATCAATCAATTTTAATGTGGGTTTCCTGGCAATATTCTCAGGTTTTGTTTGTTTGAAAACGTGTTTATTGTACCTTCGTTTCTAAAGGATAATTTCCCTGTTCATAAAAGTAGAAGTTGGTAATTATTTTCTTACAGCAGTTTGAAAATATCAATCCAGTGTCACCGAGTGTTCATCACTGTTTCTCCTTGAAAGTAATGTGTTTTGTCCTGTAGATGCTTTTTCTGTTTTCTTTTTGTCTCTAATTTTAAGCAATTTTACTCTGATGTGCCTAGGGGTGCTTGGGTTTTATAGAGATTCTTGATGTCCTACATCAGTTTTGGAAAATTCTTAGCCTGTGCCTTTTCATCTATCCTTTCCTTCTCCCTCTGGGTTTTCAGTGGTACATATGCTAGAACTTCTCACCATTTGCTTTATAGATGTCATTTTCTTTTGTAGCTTTCACTTTTCATTTTATATTTAGCAGTTCAATAATTCCCTGCTCTAATTTGCTGTTAAACTCACCTGATGAGACTTAAGTTTAGTCTTTTTTTACCAACTCTAGGATTTCAACTGGACCATTTTTATAGAGGACAGTCCCCCAGGAAAAAAAAAAATCTCTCTTTTTATTAATATCTATGTTCTTAAATCTATTAATCACAATTATTTAAAATCATCTATTTGAAATCACCATCATAAAAATTACCCAATATTCTGTTTTTGTTTTTGTTGTTTTTGGCAATTTTGTTCTGTCCTGGTTGGACAAGTGCTAGCAATTTTTACTGGACATCAGTCATTACGAATGAAGAACAAAAAGGCTCCTGATGCTATCTTTCTTTAGAGAGATTTTTCTTCCATTCAGAAGATAGTAAAAGGATTTACAGATTACCTTGATCCAATCAGGATTAAAATGATTAAAATCCAAGAGACCTTTGGAAATGTCTAAAACAAGTGTCTGTATCTCTCAATCACTGCAAAACTGCCAAAGTTCCATGGAGCACCCTAGCCTCCACTTTCTGCTTTGTTGCTTACATTCTAGTCCTATGCAGCTTATCAAATATCTGAAGAGAAAAGACAATAGAATATTGGCTCACTTCTCTGCCATCCTTCTCTCCAGGGTCTTGACCCCTCCAGCCTTATCTACTTCAGTCATACAAAACTCAAACTTCTGCCTGCCCAGCTTTGTGAATAGACAGTAAGTTTTAAGCCTTTTCTTTTTGCTTATCCTCTTACCTGTTACTGATTGTAACTGACAATATGTGTGACTTACACACTGGAAAATGACTTGAGAAGATAACCAATAAGGACTGTCAGATTTTTTACCAAAATATGCCTCTTATCTTTAGGATCTCATCCCATTAATTCCTGATAGCCACAGTTCTTGAATGCCCCCAAAAGGTAGTATGTTTTTTAAAACATATTAACTTTTTACTAACTTTTTTCCCTGACAAAGAGAGTTGATCTGATAAAAGTTATTCTACCATAGTTTAAAGTGGAAATTTTCTAAAAATATTTTTTGCACTTTTCTTTGTATGTTCTTTATTTTTTTTTTTTTAAAAAAGATTTATTTATTTATGCATACAAGAACTGGGGTGTAGGCCAGAGGTACGGGAGGTGAGAGGATTCACCAGAGTAAGGGTGGGGAGCAGAACAGGTGAATCTACTAAAATATGCTGCTGAGGGGAGCAGCGGGTGAGACAGGAGAGGTCTGCTGCGCCATGTGGGTTATCTCCACTGCCCGGGATCAAACTCATGTTCCAGTGGCTGGTAATAGCTTGACAGCGCTGTGTCTTTAACTACTATACCATCAGGGAGGCCCTCCTCTATATGTTCTTAGCAAATATATTTTCTCTCTGTCATTTTCAGTTATTTCAGCTGAAAGATATTTTTCCTGTTATTGTTACATTATGTCATTTTGTTTTCAAATTTCTTTTCACTTAAACATATATCATTTATACATTCTGTTTCTTTTTGGTCTATAACCTTAATCTCATAATCCAAGTTCTCTCTTTAAATCCTCTGGGTCTAAAATAGCATCCATTGTAATTCTCTTGATAAAAAAAAATAACTATTTTTTTTTCTATTTGGAACATTTCTTTCTCTCCCTTATTGAGGCATAATTGACATATATAAATGACTTATTTCTAAAGTTACCAGAAAGAAAATGTGATTTAAATGTGCTGGCAACATACATTTCATTCATGTCAGTAAAATTCTTTTTCTCCTATCATTTACTTTGTACTGATAAAGAAGTTTTATCTTGTGCACTGTTGGTGGAAATGCAAATTGGTGCAGCCATTAAAGGAAGCAGTATTGCGATTCCTCAAAAGATAATAATAAAAACTCCATATTATCCAATTATTCTACTTCTGGCGTTTACCCCTAAGAACACAAATGCACTAATTTGAAAAGGTATATGCACCCCCATGTTTATTGCAACATTATTTACAATAGCCAAGAGCTAGAAACAACCTAAGTCCCCATCAATAGATGATTGGATAAAAAAGATGTGGTTTAGGGGCCTCCCTGGTGGCGCAGCGGTTAAGCGCTGCGCTGTGGAGCTGTCGGCAGCAGCGACGCAAGTTCGACGCCCGGCCGGGGAGGATCCCACATGGCGCGGCAGACCTCTCCTGCCTTGCCCGCTGCTCCCCTCAGCAGTGTATTTCTGATCTGCCTGTTCTGCTACCCGCTCTGTCTCTGGTGAACCCTCTCGCCACCCCACGCCTCTGGCCTGTACCCCAGCTTGTATGTATAAATAAAAAATAAATCTTTAAAAAAAAAAAAAAGATGTGGTTTATAAACACAATGGAAGATTATTCAACTATAAAATAAAGATGAAATCCTGCCATTGTAACGACATGAATGAACCTACGTATTATGCTTAGTGAAACAAGTCAGATGGAGAAGGACAAACATCATATGATTTCACGCCTATGTAGTATGCAGAGAAACCAAGCAAACAAATAGGCCAAATAAGACAAGAATAAACTTTTACACTAAAAAGCAATTAGTGGTTACCAAAGGGAAGGGGGAAGAGGGCTGGATAATTGGCTAAAAAAGGTCAATTGCATGAAAAGGGTTTGACTAGAGTTTAGTGGTGAACTTAATATGTTACATACAGATGCTGATTTATTATGATGCTCACCTGAGACATATAGTGTCATAATGCAATGCTACATCAGTAAAAAATTATATGAAAAATTCAGTCTCCCTTGCCTAAATATCCATCTTTCTTTTTCAGTTGTCATAATACATTTTACTTAAAAAGTGTCTGAAGCATAAACTTTTCTGGGATGCTATGAATATTCTGTTTGTATGAAATTTGCATTCCAATATTTATGACATCATTCATAAGAATAATATTTTTAGTGAGAGATACAAACAAACAATTACATGGAGGCAGACTTTACTCTGAGAATGCAAATGTCATGAATTTTACTCATACATTCCTCTCATGCCTTCAGGAAGTTTTTTTTCTAAAAATCAATTTAGTATTATTCCAGATGAAATTACTGGAACGTTTGAAGTCCCATTTTGTGGGAGAAAAAAAAATCTTAGCAATGAGTATGAGGACTGCCTCCATACAGAGACCTTAAAAAAAAAAGTTCTATCCTTGTTGCTATCCAAAAATTATGCTTTGAGCATGACTATTCCCACACTATCAGCTCTCAGCTGTTCCTGAAAGCACCCCTGAGCTCTTCCTCACAGTCCTCTGCGATAGAAACTGCATGGTACAAACTCCTGCTCAAAATACTCTTCCCCTTACTCCTCTGATACATGTTCTGGGAGCACCATGACTCTTGAGCAGTCACACTCCATCGACCATGGTCATTGCTAACATCCAACACAAGTGGAGCACGGCCTCTTCCTTCCCCTAACTCTAGATGATGCTGTTCAGTTCGCACTGCAGCATTTAACAAGTCTCCCATCGAGCCATAAACAGCATGGGTTTGAATTGCACAGGTCCGCTTAGACATAGCCTTTTTTCACAGTAGATACACTGGGAAATTATTTGGAGAACTGTAGCAACTTGAAAAAATTTTCATTTAGACCTCATAGCTTAGAAATGATAAAAAAAATAAAAATAAAGACAGAGGTACGTCATGTAGTAGAAAATATTCCTCAATTATTAGAAGATCTGCATAAGCTCTACTAAAGTTGGAAATTTTAAATTTTAGTTTTTATTCTTACTCAGTATCAGTTCTCTTTCATAAAAGTCCTCTTCTATTTCATGCTAAATAAACTTTTATATTAATAGATATTCACACTAAAGCTAACTAAAAAGTAATATAAATTGAAAGGCATGGTATACTAAAACCTAAAAGTACCATAAGCATGTATAAATGTTTTTTGTGATTGTTACATTAATGTCTCCCAATAAATCTCATTTTCTGGGATCACCCCTTTCTTATCGATGCTCGGTATGCTTGTGTGGCTTATTTTGACATCAGCAAAGGTGGCTTAAGCAGAAGCCTCCTTCAGCCTTGTACATGGGGCTTCCTCCTACTGAAATGCTGCCATTGCCATATAAAAAGCCTACACTGCCCCCCTGGGAAGACACGAGACCTCATGGTGGGACAAACCCAGCCATTCAAGCTGCACTGAGTGTGGTACCCCAATGATGCCTGCATCAGACGCCTGCAACCACATGAGCGAGTCCTTGTGACCCCAGCAGGAGAACTGACTGCCTATCAGTAGAAATGCAGTAAGTAAACTGTCACCACTTTAGATCCCTAAGTTTTGGGGGAGCTTTTCATGCAGCATTGGATATCTAATAGCGTATGCTGCAAACACCAGGTATTATCAATATTGAATACTGTGTTGCACAAGAATGAATGGAGGGTGAAAGAATGCAAATAATAAGACTACCTGGGCGGTTTCTAGGAAGAAAGCAAGAAAACTATTCTTTGGAGAAGCATTTTACCCTGGTTTACAAGGATAATTGAAAGGGCCCAAGATCTCATGACTATACTAAAAACAGTAACTACAATCTGCTCCTTTTCGTTCTGTTAAATTCATGGTTTAATTCATAGACATTTGTTGAGCCCTTACAGTTATATCATGGGCTCTTCCCTCAACCTGTTTCATTCAATATTTTTTTCAGTGACTTCAATGAAGATGTGTCCATAGATTTATCACAATAATAGATGGCAAAAGCCTGGAATAGAACATTGTATAGGAGAATCACCATTCCAAAATATTACCATAGATTGGAATAATGAACCCAACCTATGAGTTTAGCATAGATATAAATTAAATCCCTTGGTTCAAAAATAGCAATGTAGTATGAAAGACACAAGTACAAAATTAGAGAATTACCTTTAAAACATCACATTTTAATTTTTTGTTATTTTTTTTTTGAGCTCATATTGGCTTACAACACAGTAGATGATTTAAACAACAGATCACATGTTTAAAAAACAACATAAAACAAAACACAGGGCCTTGATTGCAAGTAGAGTGACAGTCAAGAGCAGGTAAAGCGGCCATGCAGATGGTGCCATCTTGGCGGCACTGGATGTGCCTTGCCCAGAAGGAAGTCAGTGGTCACTGCGCTCTGCTTTGGTCAGGCGCCAGCCTGCTGACTGTGCTCATTTCTGTATCTCCCAGACTGGAGTATTGGAATGTGTATTGGAAATATGGACAGACTGAAAGGAAAACCTGGTAGAATGGAGGTCTGGGGGCTGTGTCCTATGAACAGCCATTGAAGAAAGCAGGAATCATTAGATTAAAGGGATATGGTTTTCAAACACTTGAAAGATTGCCCTGGGGGATTGGTTTGAAATCGATCACCCCCAATAATCACTGCTCAGTCAGGTCTGAAAGGAACACTCTCACAAGCCTCAACCATGTGGCATCCAAGCCTAGTTGCCGGGAGACGCATTTTTGCTCAGCCTGTCCTTTCACAGAGCATGTCAGAGGCTGTGTCTCTGGAGCAACCCTTCCCATCTATAAACAGGCCCTGGACTAAACAGCAAGAACATCAAAGAAATTCTTTCCTCTATTTCTATTCTACTACATTTTGAAATGGATTCAGGAAGAAGGCTTCAAAATGGAAGCAGCTCAGGAGTGTGGAATGAGACAGAATTTTCTCTAATCTCATTGGAAGAAGATATTGCCAAGTACCAATCTCATTGCAAGCTTAAGGGCCTCGTTTATTTATTCATTAAAATTGACTGAGTACTGATTCAATTCTGGGTCAGGCACTGTATCGAAATAAAAGAAACCATTCTTGTTCCTAAGAAACTCTTCGGTGGCGCAGCGGTTGAGCGCTGCGCTGTGGAGCTGTCGGCAGCGGCGACGCGAGTTCGACGCCCGGCCAGGGAGAATCCCACATGGTGCGGCAGAACTCTCCTGCCTCGCCCGCTGCTCCCCTCAGCAGTGTACTTCTGATCTGCCTGTTCTGCTCCCCACTCTGTCTCTGGTGAACCCTCTCACCGCCCCACGCCTCTGGCCTGTACCCCCAGCTTGTATGTATAAATAAAATTAAAAAAAAAAAAAGAAACTCTTAGTCATGGGCATGTAATTACAATGAGGCTTGATTAAATGCTACACTCAAAGTTTTTTTTAGTAAATCTAGTAGATCTTATGGTTCCCTACTTGGCACTAATATTAGGAATCATTTTGATATTTTTTTAATTTTCTATACTTAATTTTAAGTCTTCTGAGGATTAAAAAATACATCCCTATTAAGGAAAATATTTGCCTTTCTAATTAATTGAGGTTATTTACTATTAGAGACAGATGGAGGCCCTGGATTCTTCCCAAGACCTGAGGATACATGCGAAATGATATTTATAGTTACTATGTTAATAATTCCACAACTTTGCTAGAACTTATTACCAGTCCACTTCCCTGAATTTATATTATACACAGAGCTTAATTCTTCTATCACACTATAGAAACATACCACCTCTATTCAGGATGATCCATTTGATGTGCTTGAGATTTTTAAACTATGTAAATTCCTTTTTGACTCTAAAGACTTATAAATTGATAACATTATACAATATATGGCTACCTTTCCATTTTATTTTTTTATAAATATATATTTTATTGTTATTTATATCTTTTACACCACCAATTCACCCGTGATCCATCTCCATGGTCCCTTGTGTCCTTTTCTACTCCATTTTGTGCCCTTATCTTCCCCCTCCCCCCCATTTTTGTGATCAAAATTTTTGCTCCACGATCAGTGCACAGATGTTATAAAACTCTTTCTAAACAATATTTAATACAAATATTGAAAACCTTAAGTGCATTAATTATATTTATATCAATTTCCCCAGTGATTTTCTATGATAAGATAAAATTTATAGCAAATTGTTGTTAAATAAAAGTTCTCAAATATCAATATTTTTAAATAGTGATAAACTATTTGACCTAATTTTCCTTCAATTTACAATTTAATACATACATACCATATGCTCAAAAAAATTCTAATCTTTCACAACACATTAATAAAGTAATAAAGAAAACTGGACCAATCACTACTACCAAAATGTCACTGATCTCAGGGGCAAGCTATGAACAAGAGGCAGGTTTTTGTGAAAGCAATTCTATTTTTTAAATAGACCAAAAAGGGGGTAATTCAATATAATTGTCCTGTGGAATGCGTGTTTAGGAATTTAATTGTTGAGCTATGTTCAAAGAGTAGGTTATCAAAACCATACTTCTACAGCCTATGAAATGTTTTCTTTTAGATGAAATAACAGTGAATTATAACATTATGTAAGTTTCAGGTTGGTGTCACTAAAAGTCAACATGTATATATACTACATTAAGTTCACCACTAACAGTGCAATTCTATCCACCATACAAATGACAACTTCTACCCAATTTACTCATTCCCCTTCCCCCTTCCTCTCTGTTAACTACTAATTAGTGTTATAGTCTAAAAGTTTGTTTATATTTTATTGAATATTTATTTCATCTATTCATTTTCTTTATACATTACATGTGAGTAAAATCAAATGGCGTTTGTCTTGTGAAATGTTGACACACAAGACAGTCATTCATTCACTTTTTAAAAAAATCATTTAAATTAATAAAAAAATACACCTAAATACATAAAAGAGGAAAAAACAGAGTATCCTCCTAGAACTACAAAAAATTTGCATTTTTTAAAAGAACTGACATAAATACTTTTGAATTAACAGGAAGAGACATACAAGGACCATGGGCAAGATTTGCTCTATGACACTAATTGACTTGATTTCCCTTTCACTTGCTTCATCAGAGACTGGACAGTCAATTTTAGTTTATCTGGTTTCTGCAGGGAAGTCATACTTCACTTTCTTTTATTAGCTGTCTCACCCTTACTCACTCTCTCTCTCTCTCTCTCTCTCTCTCTCTCTCTCTCTCTCTCTCTTTCCCCCCCTCCCTCCCTCCCTCTCTCTCTCTCTCCACACTCATTTTTGTCTGAAAATTCATCCTGTCCTACTGCCTTCGGTGACTTTCTCTCCATTTGCAGGAGCAGCTTGCCTGGCTGTCTTGCCATCACCTGCTCCTTCAATTGAAGTGCCCCCTCTTGTGCTCTGTGACAGTGTGGGCCTGCTCCATTTACCTGGAAAGTCACTTATTTGTGTATGACACATTCTTGCCCGTTCTTGGCATCATTTAAAAACTGACACAACTAAATTTTGGATACATCCCATGGATTTTGTCTGACTTGCAGTCACACGTTATATAGTCTTTCTACTGACTTCCCCACCTTTTGTCAGAGAATGCCTTCTAATTGATATATTGAGCATTAGATAATTTCCATATTCTTTACTGGCACAGTAAATGAGCCAATGGCGCCAAATAAATAACCAGGCTCAGCAGTAATAAATTCTAGTCCCTTCATCTTCTTTTCAAAAACGTCATAGAAAGCTTTTTCTTTCTTGTTGTTTATCACTAAGGAGTTACAGTTTTTTAGTAGATTAAATACATTCTATTTGACTGGAGCATTTATTATAATTTATTTTTTAAAAAAATATTTATTTATGCATGCATACAAGAACTGGGGTGTAGGCCACAGGTGTGGTGGTGGGGAGAGGATTCACCAGGGACAGAGTAGGGAGCAGAACAGGCTCCCTACTCCCCTCAGAAATACACTGCTGAGGGGGGCAGCGGGTGAGACCGGAGAGGTCTGCTGCGCCATGTGGGAAGCTCCCTGGTGGGGGATAGAACTTGTGCTGCAGTGACTGCTGATAGCTTCATAGTGCTGAGACTTAACCCCTTGTGCCACCAGGGAGGCCTCATTATTATAATTTCTAATGTCACAACCTTGACCAGTGCTTGTTTTAGATAGGTTCCTATGTTTTCTTGATAAGACCTTTTCAGTCTTTGAATGCTTTCTCGCTTTCTGGCACAAGATGATCGGAGCCATCTTATGTATTTCTAGGCCAAGAACGGGCTGAGCTACTCTCTAAGCATCCTTAGTTTCTGTTAGTGTTAAAGGCAGAGAGACCAAGAACTTGGTCCTAACATACAACATGGAGTAACATTGCTCCCAGCTTATTTAGGTGTCAGTGTTAACAATAGTTTTAAAGTTTACATTAATATTCCTAGTTCTGTTCTTAATGCAGCACCTTTTCTCTTATACAAGTCAGGGTATTTTTTTAATGTAATCAAGAGCTCCCAAGCTACCCACCTCCATAGCAACACGAGCAGTGAAGTACAGAACGAAGCTTGGCATTTTCTATGGAGGTGTTTCTTCATTTAGAAGGAATCCCAGAAAGGATATGCAGTCCAGCTACCTGGTTTTATCTCCATCCCATGAGGCTATGTAGGAGCTTATTTGACAGATGGCTTATTTCATTTCTTTCAACTGATTTTGAGTCTGAGATTTTTCATATTCTCACAGCTACCACTTCTGGACTCTTAGAGGTAAAGATTTGAGGACAACTACTCCTTTTTTTGTGCTAATATTTAGCTTTAGAAGAGAACCCAGAGCTAGTCCAGTCCACTTTGAAAGAATGAAAAGAGTTTCAATTTGTGGACTTAGTGTACAATTACACTGGTCAACAGTGAGATTGTTACTGACTTAAAAAGGCCCTAATCTATAGTATCTTGGTGTGTTGAGCATGAATATAACCCTGAAAAATTTTTTATTAGCTCTCGTTTTGAAGATATTTCATATAATTCATTTTATATGTTTCACAATGTAAATTTATCCAGTAGGAATGCAACAACATCCTAAATCAGCCTAGAATGATGTAATATTGCATCATATTGCATAATACCATCATGCACACATCATCCAGAGTTGATTGCATCATTTTCTGATGCAATGCAATACTACTGCCAGGTGGCTGCTAAAGTAAGCTGATATCAGCAGTTCACTCTATAAAGTCCTGTTGGAAAGGTTGAACATTGAAAATATTTCAGACTTTGTGTAAGACAGTTTAAGCTACTGTTCCATAAAACTGTTATTATTTTATCCATTTAGGCATAATACAGAACAATAATGCCTCGAAAGTGTGTTAATAGCATGGATAATTTCTGTTTTATTTGTGGGTAAGTGACATTTGCCAACCAGAAGAAAAGTATCACTTCTCAAGTAAAGAAGGCTTATCATCTTGACGTGGGATGCAAGGTTGTTGACCAAGACAAGCCTTGGGCCCTGCATATATGCTGTGCTCCATATACAACACAGCTTTCACAGTGGTTAAATGGCAAAAGACCATCAATGCCATTTGCAGTTCCCATGGTGTGGAGAGAGCCAAGCAACCACAGAAAAGACTGTTACTTCTGCTTGGTTCCTCCCCTTTCTGGCGGAATAGCGAAGCAAAATAAGTCACGAACAGTCTACCCAAACATTCCGTCTGCTTTGAGACCAGTTCTACATGGTGAGGGACTTCCTATTACAGAACCTCCAGCAGACTATTCTCTTGATTCATCTGATGAGGACAAGGGTGAGCCAACCTGTTCTTCTGTTCCATCAGCATTCAGTGATCCAGATTTTCACTGTGGTGCATCCCCACACAGATTAACACAGGAAGAACTAAATGACCTGCTTCATGATTTGGACTTATCCAAGAACAAGGCAGAATTGCTAGGATCAAGACTCCAACAATGGAATCTTCTAAAAGATGTCACAGTTACTTGGTATCGAAAGCACCACCAGCAGTTGGAGCCTTTCTTCAGAAAGGAGGGTACTCTGGAATTCTGTTCTGATATTGAGGGCCTTATGAATGCCTTAGAAATCACTCTTAACCCACAAGAATGGAGACTATTTCTAGACTCTTTGAAACCAAGTCTTAAGGCTGTGCTTTTACACAATGGAAACCATCTGCTGGCTGACTACTGCTGGACACTCCCCAGAGATACTCCTGAACAGCTGTACAAGAGTCAAGCAAAGGAATCTAAGAAGTAGACTGTGACTTGATTTTTTACAGGTATTAACCGTAGGCCTATTACTATTGGCATGCATTTCATGATGTGAACATCAATTTATTGCAGATTACCAAAACAACTAGAGCCAAAATTAGAATTTGACTGTCATATTCATGTTGAGCACATACAAATTGATAGAAAATGACTAATTTTATTTCAGTAACATGACTTAAATAAAATTTAAGTCAAGTAAAAATTTGTTGACCAGAGTTACTGATAAAATTACAAATTTATTTATACAAATGTATGCTGGGAAAATTGTCTCTTCCCACCCCTCTTTTATTTTCTGGTATTTGCTATTTCACATATGAGATTATTTTTCAGTTTTCCCAACTTTTGCCCTTATCTTAAAACTTCATAAATATATCTTACTTTCCTGGGCCACAAGCACTTCCTTATATATGACATTGCTGCATTTCCTCATTCCCCTTAGCAAGGTAATGTATTATAGGATGGTTTATTTTCATTTTAGGAACCCAAGTGATCTCCTAGTTAGTACCACTTTCATCCAGCATCAGGCCAGTTCAAAGAGTTAAATTTTCCACAAGAAGATCAAGGAAAGACGGTATGCAATACCATTAAGTGTAAATGCAGACTTTTGAGGTTTACATTAAATGTCTTTCCTTTGATCCATCAACCCCAAATTAATATAATTTGAACATATATAAAAAATTTTCATTTGTCAAAACTCATGTCTTTAGTTTAATTACAGATGACACTAGTACAGAACTCCAATTTCTAAAAGGTCTTTGATAAATAAAAATATACATTACTTCAATGTTACAGGAACTCACACTGCCAAAAACTACTTTAGTAAATAAGCAGAATATGTCAAAATAAGACAGTTCAGTAGAGATGTGTTCAGTTCCATTAGTAATTGCATATTATCACTTCAGAAATATAAACTGGTGTCACTTTTTCTTACAGAGAAAAATTAAAGATCACATTAAATTTCCCACATTCGTTATATAATATAGGTGTGGCAACCTTTCAAAATCTAACAGAAAAATCACTCAATTTTATAGAAAACCTACCCAAATTAATTTGTGTTGTTGCTGTTATTCAACCCTTGTCTTTTTAGAACTGGGGCTTTGGCTGTTAGAGCAGATTTTAAGTAACCACTTAGTTTTTCCTTCTCAGACTTTTCTTTTCTCAGGCTGAAACTTATCTCGTCCTTAGTTTTTTTTGCAATAGCAATAAAGAAGTATTAGTTTAAAAGAGTAATTCATATAATGTCTAACTTTATATATACACATTCATATTGTAATAATGCTTTATTATAGATTTAATTTAAGCTAAATGTACATAAATTCATCAAGTGAAATATTCTAACACAAACTCTTCATGTATGCTTTCATAGTTTCAATTAAATGTTTGCTTTTTAAAATTGTTTGCTTGTTGTTGCATCCCCCAAGAGATACTAATAATTTAGATCCCAAGATCTCTAAACTTTAATTTTTGATTTTAAAAATCTCTAATATCTTAGTAGTCTACCAAGAATTCTTTGTTTAGCTTTGTTTTTTGTTTTTTGTTTTTTTAATCAGAGAAGGAACAATCCTTGTTGCAAGCAGAGAGTTGTTTAAAATTATACATATTTAAATATTTAGTCTGGGAAAATTTGTTCATCTTCTGTCTAAGTACATTGACTCTGAAAGTCAGGGGTGGCAGCAGAAGCACTAAGTTCTGTACCACGCACCTGGGGAGGGCCCTGGTCCTCTCAGAGAGGACACTGCAGGGCTCCACTTCCTTCTGGAGGACCCAGACCCATCACTTCTCGGCTGTGCCCTTAAAATCCATGGAGATGCAGTGATCACATCTCAAAGGTTTGATCACACACCCGGACAACTGATACAAGACTCTGGCATGCCTAGAGGGGGAGTATATGTTGGCTGATGGGGATCTCAGAGGAAGGCAGATTTGGGGCTAATAGCAGCCATGGAGGTTACACACATATGCTCCAACACTTGTATCTCCAACAGCCCGGCTGTCCCTACTTTTTCATAATAGTTATATTTTTTTCCCCATTGTAGTCCTTGAAGATGTCAACTTTTTCATGTGCTGACACTATATAGGTATCTTGAAGGATTTCTCTGTATTTCCCCTCCATACTTTTAATGACTTTGCATTCTTGCTTGGGTATTTGTGAGGAAGATAATTAGAACCTTGTCCCTCCCACAGTCACTTGCCGTGCCTTGATTCCCTTAGGAATTGCTTGACAAAGGTCGCAAACCAGGGTCGCAGTCGGATGTGATATCTCTGACCATAAGAAAATTATATATAACATTTTGTAGGTAAAATAATAAGAACTCTCCTTTTTCTATAAGGACTATGATTGGGTTTCTCTAGTATGCCTGCATGCATGTAGCCCTTCCCTCATTGTTTAAAGCCCCATGAATGGGCCCAGGTGCTGAGCTTCTCCTTTGATAAGAATGCATTCTTGCCCAGTTAGGAGTTAATGATCAATACTAAAGAACATTTACTTCCCTTCCATACATTCTCTGACTTGCTTCGAGGAGTCAGCGCAAGATGGTTTCTTAGATTAACTACTTTAGGAAGCCTTCCTCAAACAGTATATGTTTTTCTGTCCCAGTATGTTTTAAGCTAAAAAGTTTTAATTTACTAACTAGGATAATCAAAGCAGGACTACCTACGGAGGAGTTAAACAATCAGCCTTCCAGTTAATTGACCATTGTCCGCACACAAGTAGCTTTCCTTCTTTTAACCATTAAACCTAAACAAATGCAGGACTGCTCTCGTTAATGGTAAAAATGTCCCTGCTCAAAGACCACCACTCAGAATAAAGTCCTACTGCTTCCTTTACTTTGAGGAAGTTAAGATAGTATGGTTTCACAGAGTAAATATTCAGCATCCCCTATAGTCTGCAGTTGGCCAAACATCAGTCATAAAACATCTTAACCTCAAAGAAGTTAATCATTATAGACTTCATACTTCAAACAGGTAAAACTATCTCCTAGATGTCCTGTTTTTTCTGATACTAGTAATTGATCACTGTCTGTTTAAAATGTACACACTTTTGAAAGAGTTTGTGTAATATAGGGACTATTTCGTCTTTGAATGTTTGGTAGAATTCATTTGTGAAACCATCTGGTCCTGGGCTTTTGTTTTTGGGGAGGTTTTTAATTACTGTTTCAATTTCACTATTTGTGATTGGTCTGTTTAGGTGTTCTATATCTTCTTTGTCTAGTTTTGGGTGATTGTATAGTTTTAGGAATGTGTCCATATCCTCTAGGTTGTTATACTTGTTTCCGTATAGCTGTTTATAGTAATCTCTGATTATTTTTTTTATTTTTGCTGTGTCCGTTGTGATTTCTCCTTTTTCATTCATGATCCTATTTATTTGTGTTTTCTCTCGTTTTTTCTTTGTAAGCCTGGCTAGTGGTTTGTCTATTTTGTTTATTTTTTCAAAGAACCAGCTTTTGGTCTCGTTAATTTTCTGGACTGTTTTTTTTTTATTTCCATTTCATTTAGTTCTGCTTTGATTTTTATTATTTCCTTTCTTAAACTGTCTTTTGGGGTTTTTTTGTTGTTCATTTTCTAGTTCTTTGAGATGTGAGATTAAATTGTTTCTTTGGGTTGTTTCTTGTTTCTTGATGTGAGCTTGTAATGCTATATATTTTCCTCTTATTACTGCTTTTGCTGTG
>PVIJ01020717.1:0-20291 GCA_004024925.1 Scalopus aquaticus | reverse complement strand
TGTGTCCTCATTGTCATTCAGTTCCAGGTATTTTTTAATTTCTTCTTTGATCTCTTCGTTGATCCATTGGTTTTCCAGTAATGTGGGTTTCAGTCTCCATGAGGTAAGGAGGTTTCTTTTTTCCTTTCTATGATTTATTTCCAGTTTGACTCCTTTATGATCGGAGAAGAAGGCTGGTACGATTTTGATCTTAGTGTATGATGCTGCTCTTATATCCCTGACTCATGGCTCAGGGGTGCACATGTGCACATACCCATGCTCAGTGACCATAGTCGGGCACACATGCCCTACATCCACGCGCTTCTACATTAACAAGATCAAGGTCTCAGGTGAGATCAAGGTGAGAGCCACAGCCCAATGGTGTAAAAGTCTGACCAATTTCATTTACCCTTCACAGAGTCACCATATTTAGTGACGTCATTTCCTCTTAGCCTGTACTTTGTGCCAGCTCTCTTCTAGGTGCTTGTAAAAGGCAGGAAAGACACCGGGGCGCACAGGTTCACTCTGGAACTGTGCAGAGAGGTCAAAAGGAGGAGTTCTGGAGCCCTCAGTGACTTTTAGACTTTTAATGGTCTCTTGTTTAGAGAGGCAACCAGGTACAGGGCAGGCAATGGGCCTGGGGGCCAGGAGGCTGGCAGGCCTCCTATCCCCTGGTGAACCTTCACTCTTACTGGGCTCTCTGGCAGTGTCTCCTGGTCTCTGCAGCACCAGGAATGGTCCTCTGCTCCACAATCCACTCTCTGCTGCTTCTGTTGCTGCTGCTCCTTCCTCTGCTTACAAGCACAGTCTCTGGCCCAGGTGTGCTGACTCATACAGGCCCACACCCTATTCCAGGTGTCCACATTCAGGCATGCACATAGGCCTGCAGAGGCCCATCATTGAGCAGAGGGCGGAAAAACCTGATAATTCTCATTTACCCTAAAGTGCTCAAAATGAATCCGTGACGACTGCAGGTCCCTGATTGCATGAACATGAGTTTCAGGTTGTCGGAAGGGAAAAAAAATCAAGGTGATGTGATGGATAAGAATAGAAAATTCACGACAGACCTCAAAGAGTAGATGCCATTGCGCTGAGATTAGTGGAGTAAGCAGGGGCCCCTTCAAGATCAGGGGTAAGGAAGCTTCAGATGCAGTAAATTTGCACTGACACCTAAGGTAGGAGGAACATACATGTGTTCAGCAATGAAAGACCCAGAAAAAAATTCATTCTTTCCTAAGAATAAAGTGATACTTATGTAGAAACATTTAAAATGTAATGGCAAGGAGTTACAAGAGTACTCACTATTATTTGTTCAGCTTCATATGCTGGCTTATAATTGGAAAAAAAACCTGTGTATAGTGAAATTAGCAGAGGTCTTGTAAATCTCTTCCCGTCTCCCTACAGCACTATTTTTTTTTTCCTTTTGGAAGCAAGGTGGAAGGTGAAGAAGCAGCGCAGTGTAAAAAGTTAAGCAAAGCTATGATTTTTGCATCAAACCTCTATTACTTGCTTGATGAATTTGGGTAGGACTATTTCTTACCCTCCCTCAACTTCTTTGTTTTCACAGTAAATGGAGAAAATGCCAGATATTTTCCACATTTTGTCAGAACCAATTAGGCACATAACTTCTGTAGCTGCTCGTAAACTTTGAGGAAATAAAGCTGCTACTTCTATTGCTATTCACACAGCAAACTTAGAAAAACTGTCCAGTGACTTGTTTTAACACCACTTGGGTCAAGAACAGTTTGGTTCAGATTACTTTTGATCCTATGCTTTGGAGCAAGACATTGAAACTTTCTATTGCTCAGTGTCAAAAAAATCCTGGGGGAATGTTGTGAGATACGTCTTGTGGCTCAGGTAAAGCAATCAGCACTGAGCCTGGAACAGAGTAATACATGGCGCCCCCTCCTGACTGCACTAGGTATTAAGTGCGAGATGCTTGGTCAGGTGGTTTGTGCTTCTGAGTATGTCAGACATGCCCTTTCCTCACTTACTGCAGTATACATGAGGAAACAGACCTACTGTTAGTATACCCATTTTTAGGAAAAGTACAGTTAAAAAATAATACGGTGTTTCCTCATCCCAGGTTTTTCAATCTTCTCTCCAAACCCAAGATACATTCTTATATATATTGTGGACATTTTCTTAAAAATAAGTGGTCTCTAATCTCTTTCAAAACCTTAAAACCACTGGAAGTTTTATTCTTGTGAAATCGTGTGAAACCCATGTGCCCTCCCACTCCCTCAGCTTCCTGGATTTCCTTCTGTTGTTACATTGTGCCCTGTGCTTTCACTTTCGTGTTACTCTAAATCTGTTAGAATTTCCTTTATTTCTGATTAATTGTTCTCTGAAGGAAATCCAGAGAGCCATACGACAGTGGAAGGGTGGCACAAAAGTCCAACCATTCAGTGAGAGATACAGAAGGCACAGAAATCACTACACCTCAACTGAGGGAAAAAAAAAAAAAACCAGGTAAGATCTCTTAATACTTTTTTACCAAAGCAAATTTCTCTCTGGCTCCAAAGAAGTTTGTTCAGGGAGCTAGAGCCCAGGGTGAGGCTGGGACAGGATATATGGGATTTTTGATGGTCAGTTCATTTTCCAAAACCTGAGCAGCACCAGGATGGACAGCAGCTGAGCCTGACTGGGGACACAAGTCAGAGGAAACCAGCAGTTAGGAGATGACCGTGTGCCCCAGTCATTGCTACTGTGCTGGTGAGGAGTTAGGCAGCAGGTGTGACAGGACTGACAGGTTGAAATGCATCAGGACTTTCTCTTTGCTGATATTGTCTGTGTTGACTGGAGACTCTAACTACAATGTTCTGTGATGGAATCTGCCATGATGTGCCAACCCACTCCTCACTCTTTACAACTAGAACTCAATCTCACTACGTTACCAAACAGCTCCCTCTTTAAAGAATCTGTGGTACATCGCAAAGGCAGCATCGCTGTATGCATGAGCTCCAGTGCTCTCAAGCAGTTTTGATCCTGTCTTCTGCAACATCCTCCCTGAGTTCCCTGCTTGGCACTAGCTCCATTCATCACCTACTGTCTGATAATTTCTCTCTCTCTCTTTCTCTCTCTCTCTCTCTCTCTCTCTCTCTCTCTCTCTCTCTCTCTCTCTCTCTCTCTCTCTCTCTCTCTCTCTCTCTCTCTCTCTCTCTCTCTCTCTCTCCTTTTCAGCTCCTCTCCCATCCCAGCCCATGCTCTCCACCTTTCCCTTCCTCTCTTCCTCCTTTTCCTGCTTCTTTTTCTTTTTTGCCAAATGGGGGATTGGAAGGGAAAGGAAATAACAAAAACCTAGAAGTGTGTGGCTGGAAATGTAAACATATTTAACTACATATCTAGCTCTCCTCTTTCTCCTAATCTTTTTAGACTAATTTCATAGTCTTTTGGTCCCTTATACACACATATATACAAAAACTTGATTTAGCAATACTTAGTATTTGCAATTGTGCAGTAATACCCTCACTTAGTTGGGGGGCTAATTTAACATGAAGCTAATGAAGTTTAAGTTCAGAGTGCCTTGCCTGCAGAAGTCTGGCCAGGCAAGGCTTTGCCAGAATCCCTACATGTGTTTCATATGTTTACATAGTTTTATAAAATTCACACACAAAACAGTTACACATTTGGAATGACACAGTGAGGAGATGCATGGACTCTCATTTTAGCAAAATAATCATAAATATTGGGGGAAATAAAGGATTTCTTATAGATCCAAGAAGTGAAATAAATCTATCCTAACAGTATTATTTTTATCTCATGTCTAGTGTAAATGCTTTAATGAGACTCTGATCGAAAGTTTCCATGGTAGTTTAAATAAAAGACTTTGCATATGAAAGAGGTTGAATGTTTGTTAGTCCCTGTCATACCAATAATTTTTCCGATGGGCTACTGTCACAATGCTTCTATAACTTTCTAAAATGATACAGATCTTCCCCTCATCCAACTCACAATTTACACAAAACTTTTGACCATGTTGAAGAATTTTAAGATACCGTCTTCTGAATGCAAATAGCCTGGTGCAGGTTATTGATCTATTTAGACTGAAAATTTAATTCATCCCATCTCTTCCCTTATAGACAAGTGAACATCCTGAACATGACCTCAGAGATGCACATGCCAGACCCAGTGTGCCTCATAGAGAACGCTCAAAACCAACTAGTGGTCAATCCGAAGGCCCTGGAGATTCTGTCCACCATTACACAGCCTGTGGTCATGGTGGCTATCGTGGGTCTCTACCGCACAGGCAAATCCTACCTGATGAACAAGCTGGCTGGCAAGAAAAGGGGTGAGTGACACCAGCAACGCTCTGTCAAGTGCCCTCTGTCCACCTATACTACTAACATTCAGTATGGTGATATGTGGACAGAACGTGAGAGGGTGGAAGAGAACTTTTGGTCCATAGTTATGCTTTAATCTTCATTTTCAATATAATATGCAAGCTCTTCTTTCTTCCCACTTGGCCATAGTTTCCCCTTTTAAAAGTATAAATTGTTCCTTTTTTGGATAATCTCAGGCAATAATAAAAACAATTAATGTACTTAATGATAAAGAATAAGACATTTACTGAAATGTTTATGTAGTAAGAACAATTTTCCACTGATCTTTAAACACTTGTTTAAATCTAAAAAAAATTTTTTTTTAATTTACTGTGTTAAAATGTACTTAACACAAAAATTACCATTGCCAGTCATTTTAACTGTACACTCTGTGGCACTAGTTAATTCACCTTCATAACTTTTTCTTCTTCTCCAACAGAAACTGTACCCATTAAACAATAACCCCCTACAGCTTAGCACCATCTTTTAACATCATATTTCTATAAAAATGACTGTTCTGGGTCTCTTATAATAGCAATCTTATTTTTTTTCTGATCATGCTGTCATTGGCTTATTTTATAGCATAACATCTAAGTTACATCACTATGGTAAAATGTGTCAAAATTCTATTCCTTTTTAAGGCTAAATTTTGTGTATGTATAACAATACTTTATCTGTCAATAGACACTTGTGTTGTTCCCACCTTTTGGCTATTAAAATTGCCGATCCAATATCCTGAAGCAGTGCTCCTATGCTTTCCACTACTAGTTTTTCAGTTTGACTCCCATATGTAGGTCTTTATACATTTGTGTAAATTTTTATTGCAGGAAATTTTTCTGTCTTTCGCTATTGAGTATGATTGGCTGTCAGTTTTTCTATTTCTAGCTTTTATTATGTTGAAGTAATTTCCTTCTGTATGTAGTTGGTTTATTGTTTCTGTCATAAAAACATCTTAAATTGTCTCATGTATTGAATATTCTATTTTCCCCATTTCTGTGATGCAAGTAAGATTAATACTGATAGATAACAGCTTTCTCTCCTAGCCCTTCATTTTCAGATCCCACTCCCATTAAAACTGCGCTCTTTGGTGGGGGGGGGTGTGGGGGGGCGGGGGGAGGGGGGATAAGGGCACAAAATGGAACAGAAAAGAATACAAGGGACCATGGAGATGGATCATGGGTGAATTGGTGGTGGGCTACCCAAGGGGAATACAAAATGTAAAAGACATAAATAACAATAATAAAAAAATAAAATAAAATAAAACTGCACTCTTTGTTTATTTATTTATCTCAATCCTCCTTTGAAGGCTTCTCCCTGGGCTCCACAGTGCAGTCTCACACCAAAGGAATCTGGATGTGGTGTGTGCCTCATCCCAAAAAGCCAGAACATACCCTAGTTCTTCTGGACACTGAGGGCTTAGGAGATGTGGAGAAGGTAAGGGCTGAGGGCTCAACTTTAGGAAAAGCCCCTCATCTCTGAATATTCTCTACCATATTTTTATTTTTCTTAATAAGAACATACACTCAACCATAATATTGTTTTCCTTTCTCTTCACATGCCATGAGAACAAGTTTAGCAACCAGGGGCCAGGAAAATAATCAGAAGGGAGCATAGTAGTCAGTACTGTATTCTAATTAAAACTACACCAGATAACACAGTTGCATACACATATATAAATAAAATCAATTTCACGAGGCTTAAACAGCAGAGAACTTTAGTTAAGGATTTTGGTCCCAAATTCTACTATTTCAATTTAAACTATATCACTAACACCATAGCATGAGAAAATTATTTGACTTCTTTTCACATCAGTCTCCAATTTGGAAAACAGACATACTAGATCTGGATTTTTCTCATAGTTGTTTTGACAGATGTAATAGATCTATATTTGCCTGATTTGTAATGCAGAATTAACATATCTCAATGTGTCTCATAGCAAGGAAAACAAAATACAAAATACAGGTACAAAATCATTGCTAAATAAATAGCTATAAGTATTATTATTCTTGTATATGTCAATTTCACTACCAAAAAAATAGAAAATTCTTGCTATTGAAGGCCTTAGAATGATCACTAACCTTGACATATTCTTTTGCAATTATCTTCCAATGGCCTTAATAGGACCTAGTGAGATCAGTGTAAACCAAAAAATATTTAGCAGAAAACTATTCAAAATACATGATCTGCTGCAAGTATTTTTGTTTGAAAGTGGTCTTTACTCTTAAAAAAATTAAAGAAGCACCTCTAAAGGAATGAGAATACTTTTGCTACTGCTGATCTGGAAAGTGCCATGAGACTGAAATCAAATCCTGCCCCAATGTGCTCTCATTTCCAGGGTGACAACCAGAACGACTCCTGGATCTTCGCCCTGGCAATCCTCCTGAGCAGCACCTTTGTGTACAACAGCATGGGCACCATCAACCAGCAGGCCATGGACCAACTGCAGTATCCTTTTGCCATCCCCAGCACATCAAAGTCAGAGGGGAGGTCTGTACTAAAAAGCAGCTTCATAAATGAGAACCCTGGCGAATCAAACACAAATGAGAAATCAAAAATACTTTGAGGACAGGGGGAATGAGTCTACGTACCTACTGAGAATCACACTTGGGTTAAGAAGAATGGGAAAAGGAAAGTTCTCCAATTTGTAGTGCTAATACAGGATGTGGGGACTGTTCTTGTTTGCCAGTTTCCCTTAGTTTGCAGCTCAGCTATGTGACAGAACTGACAGATCGAATCAGGGCGAAATCCTCACTTGATCCCAACGAGGTTGAGGATTCAGCTGACTTTGTGAGCTTCTTTCCAGACTTTGTGTGGACCCTGAGGGATTTCTCCCTGGACTTGGAAGCAGATGGACAAACCATCACACCAGATGAGTACCTGGAGAATTCACTTAAGCTGAAGCAAGGTAAAGGGAATACAATTGGCGGACTTATACGGAGGATAAAGTACAAGAAACCATAATTTCTTAGTTCACTAATAATACTTTTCTTATTTTTATACCTTTCATGTCTTCTCAGCTGGATATTATTACTAAAAAATAATTACTTAATATCTGAGTCAATAAAATAGATTTTAAATTATGTCTACTCCATTCTAAGAACAAGTTTCTTTTCACCTTTTCCTGTGCTGTGATCAAATTAATTTTACTTCCCTACTCAGGTTTCATGATGTCATTAGCCAAAGAGAATGATATAGAATGGACATGTATAAATAAAAATAAATTCAACAATGAACACAGCCCTAGTCCAGGGACTTGCATTCTGCAGTCATGGGCAAATGATGGCTAAGCCAGTCTGCCAGCCATCTTTGTAAATAAGGCTTAATTAGAATAACGTTCTGCCCATCCATCTATGACAAGATTCTACTGCTATTCAAGTTTAGTATTCCTATGAAACCTTCTCAAAATCAACATGTTACATAGTATAGAAGCAATTGCCATGCATATACTGGAGAAAAATTGAGTGTTGCCAAATTCAGAACACAACCTGCAAAGTCATATGGAATAACACATGAAATCTAAAATAACAACAACCTATCATAAAAGCAGGAATGTGATGAGTACAACACCCATAAAAAGTACGGATAACTCTTTGCCGCATCTACTGCGAGAATGAAGACCATCCTCAGCAATCAGACTGTGGACATTCCAGAAAATGTGGACATCTCCCTGAAGGGTCACACAGTTATTGTGAAGGGCCCCAGAGGCACCCTGCGGAGGGACTTCAATCACATCAATGTCGAGCTCAGTCTGCTTGGAAAGAAAAAGAAGAGGCTCCGGGTTGACAAATGGTGGGGAAATAGAAAGGAACTGGCTACTGTTCGCACTATCTGTAGTCACGTACAGAACATGATCAAGGGTGTTACTCTGGGCTTCCGTTACAAGATGAGGTCTGTGTATGCTCACTTCCCTATCAACGTTGTTATTCAGGAGAATGGGTCTCTTGTTGAAATCCGAAATTTCTTGGGTGAAAAATACATTCGCAGGGTTCGGATGAGACCAGGTGTTGCTTGTTCCGTATCTCAAGCCCAGAAAGATGAGTTAATTCTTGAAGGAAACGACATTGACAAATTCAGCTGCTTTGATTCAGCAAGCCACGACAGTTAAAAACAAGGATATCAGGAAATTTTTGGATGGTATCTATGTTTCTGAAAAAGGAACAGTTCAGCAGGCTGATGAGTAAGATTTAAGTTGTCCAGCTACAGAAGAGCAAGATACTGGATGATTTCTTAGACCTATTTGTGATACATCTTTAAAAAAGATGCATTAATAAAAATCATTATTGATGAAAAAAAAAAAGTACGGATAAGTAGTAAGTTTCACTGATCAGAACTGAGAAGACAGAGAGCACCCCAGTAAGCTAAAAGGAGACGGTGATGGTTTATTACACTAAATCATCACAGGTTAGTTGTGGGAGGTACAGGAGCTGGTATTGAGAGGAAGAGGGTCATCAGCAGAAACTCAATAGAATTCATTAGAGCTAATGAGTGACTAAAGTTTACACCTATTCCTGTGTCTGCTCTTTCCATGTCCCAAGTCGAGGCTCATCTTCTCTTGTGGCTAATGTGGCTAGTGCAGAAAAGGTAAAATAGCACAGTGTGTGTGACTGCTTATCCTCATGTATTCTTCCATCTTAGGCTCTGCTGATACCTTAGACAAATCTTGATAAGGAATGCAGAAATGATTGATATGAAGCACACACCTGCACAGACACAGCTAAAGCTTTGACAGGTTGATGCTAAGATGCTGAGCTAGTTCCAGGGATAGGTCATTGGAGTACCCTCAGGCTCTTGGTGGGGTTGCTCTGCCTCTGTGACAACTCTCTAAAAGACCAACACTGAGTGCTAGTTTCACTTTTTGCCTCTTGTGATAGTTGCAAAAATCTCTCCAGATCACTTTTGGTTAGTGAAAACAGGTACTCTATATAGGTATTTGGTAAAAGTGAATTGACTTAAAGAGAATTTGTGAGCGGTGGGGGGTACTTGTATTATCAATGGCTACTTTCTGTTGTAGTTGAGGACATGCAAAAACTAAAATATTTACTACATGACCCTTTACAGTAAAAGTTGTAGTTTCCATATAGTCAAATACCTATTTTTGTCTTCCTCCAGGTTCCAGTGAAAAAGATAAAAATTTTAATCTGCCCCGACTCTGTATCCGGAAGTTCTTCCCAAAGAAGAAATGCTTTATCTTTGATCGGCCCACTCACCGGAGGAAATTAGGCCAGCTCGAGACTCTGCATGATGATGAACTGGAGTCCGAATTCGTGCAACAAGCTGCAGTTTTCTGTACCTACATCTTCAGCAATTCCAAAACAAAAACACTTCCAGGAGGCATCCAGGTCAATGGAACTCGTGAGTCCTCTTCCAGTCTTTATTCTCATTGTAAGACTAAATCCACAAGGTAATAGCATCTGCCTAATAGAATTTGTTAGTCACATTTCTTGGGTGAGAAAAGACAGAAGGATCAAAAGAACCAAACCAACATGTCACCCGAGGAGGGTCTGATCCAGTTGCTCCGAGGCAGAGACAGAGGCTGCATTTGTAGCAGCAAACCTCCAGGTGATGCTGAGGACATTGATGCTGGGGGGCAAATGGCTGGTAATACACACAATCAGAAACACTGATACCAGAACATTTCCTCACTCCATCTACAACAAGCATCATCATTTGTTCTCTGTTTGTAGGTCTAGCGAGTCTGGTGGTGACCTATGTCGATGCCATCAGCAGTGGGGACCTGCCCTGCATGGAGAATGCAGTCCTGGCCTTGGCCCAGATCGAGAACTCGGCGGCAGTGCAAAAGGCCATTGCCCGCTATGACCAACTCATGCATCAGAATGTTCAGCTGCCCACAGAAACCCTCCAGGAGCTGCTGGATCTGCACAGGGACTGTGAGAAAGAGGCCATTGAAGTCTTCATGAGGAGTTCCTTCAAAGATGTAGAACATTTATTTCAAAAGGATTTAGCGGTAATTTTTTTCCTCAAATTTACATGGATTATGGTCTCAGAAAGCAAAGCACTACCAGAAAATGAAATGGGTTTTCTTGAGAACCAATTCTTATTAGACATTAAAATGATAACAGACAATATTCATTATAATCATAGGAAGAAAAACCAGGCTATTATAATCGATGAGAAGAGCTCATTTTTGATGAATAAATTAACCATCTTCCCGATAATTTAATGAAATTCACATATGGAACAATCAGGGCTTATGATCAAATTGCATCTCCATGTTATGTTACTGATTTAATATTCTAGCCAAAAGCAAAATAAATGTTCTCTCAGGGGTCTCCAGCAGCCTTAGATGAACATTTACTCCATATGCATTCATAGGTCTAATTCAAAAAGCAGAATTTTATCACAAAAAGTGTCACCTAAATCTCTGCTCTGAAACTCACCTCCAAGGAAAGAGGGATTCCATAGATCAGAAGGAAGCAAATGCTACTGCTGTGTTAACTTTAACTTTCTCTAGGGTCATAGGATAATTTTTAGAGGACTTTCCACAAACTCTGAGGTCAACATATCACCTTTTCTTATTGTTTCCGTATCTTATTTTTACATTAAAGGCCCAGCTAGAACAAAAACGGGACAACTTCTGTAAAGAGAATTTGCAAGCATCGTCAGAACGCTGTTCAGCTTTACTTCAGGATATTTTCACTCCTCTAGAAGAAGATGTAAAGCAGGGGATTTTTTCTAAACCGGGGGGCTATCATCTCTACATCCAGAAATTACAAGAGCTGAAGAAACTGTACTCTCAGCAACCTGGGAAAGGGATACAGGTACCCAGATTTAGCTGTTGATTCTGGGAAGGTGATACTGCATCCTTGAAACTCCAACAAGACCAAGTGCAACTGCACTCAGATGTGTAATTCAGGCTGACGGCACTCACTCTCGTTCAGTCACCATGCACAGGGAACCAGTTACATCAGATATGTCCCATGTGCTCTCCAAGACAGGGCACTCGATTAACAATTGAGTTATACAGTGAATATCAGATTCTTCCCCTACCAGGGATGCTACTGTAACCCACTATCACAGCCAGATCCAAATGTTGCAAAGGAAGAAACCCAGTGACAGCTGCTTGAACAAAAGTGGTAATTTACTAGTTTAGGATTCAAACTGGCTTTATGGATTACAAGTCCAAGAATTCATATAATGTGATCACCTGCCTCTCTGCTGTTACTCTCTCTCAAACCCACACATCCCTCCCTCCCATTCTCCCTCCACCTTCTTTACTCTGATGTGCCTTATGCATGATGGCTTCATCTTCCACCACGCTCACTCCATTTGGAACCATAGCACTATAGCTCCAAAATTAGATTCCTTGCTCTGCAAGAACAGATTCTTATATTTAGTATATATAGTCTATATTATAATATAAGATGTAAAATGTAATTAAGTATTACATATGTTTGTGCTTAGTAGGGTTAGCAGATTGGCCAGCCTGGAACATGCATCCACACCCCTGCTACAGGCCTCCTGACCACCATGTTCCCAGGCCAGGGAGGACAAAGTCCTAGAGGAAAAGATGGTGGACAGTCAAATAGGAAAAAGAGTTTGCAGACATTTCCTATCACTGACTGCTTGTTCTCTGGGTCCTAAGGCTGAAGAGACTCTTCAGAAATACTTGGCATCCAAGGAATCTGTGACTAATGCCATTCTAAAGACAGACCAGACTCTCACAGAAAAGGAAAAGGAAATTGAAGGTGAGGAGAGTATCAAGAGACTAGAGAACCTCAAAATCTCAAAAAGTCTAACTTTCACTAACTGGGTGAATGTGGTATCCTCAAACAGAGCAAGAGCAGCAAAGATGCCTCTTACTGCTGAGGTCATTTCTCACTGGGGCATGTGCAGTCAGCAGCAATGATGTAGGTCAATGCACAAAGACACATGATTACCCACATACAGTTTTTTCTCCCTTTTCCTCCTGACAGTGCAACGTGTGAAAGCAGAAGATGCTCAGGCTGCAGCAAAACAGTTAGAGGAAATGCAAATAAAGAATCAACAGATGATGGAACAGAAAGAAAAGAGTTATCAGGAACATGTGAGACAACTGACTGAGAAGATGGAGAAGGACAGGGCCCAACTGCTGAAAGAACAAGAGAGGACTCTTGCCCTCAAACTTGAGGTATTTAATTGCATCACCTGCAGGTCTCTGTTCTGTCTTCTCTCTAGTCTCCCTGATCAGGTCTTAGTGTGGCGGTGAGGACAAGAAGCCCAGAAGCAGGACCTTGCTTGCCTGCTTGTACTTTTCAATATTTCAAAACCAGCCTGTCTTCCCTTGCCTGTGTCTGGTTCTTACGATCTTTTTTGCAGTATTATCAGTACAGTCCTTTATCAGGGTATCCTTCGATCACACGTAGCTATTACCTATTAGACATTATAAAAAAATCTCTTTATCTCTTGCCTAATATGAAACATGAACTGTAATGTCCTCGTCACTTAAGAACAGACACAGACATTGAAAAAAGAACAAATAACTATTATAGGATCACAATATTGGTAGGACATCTGAACTGGATTTCTCTACTTAGTGGAATCCACAATGATTTATTTCTTCTTTCATAGCTGGTATTAGTTTAGCTGTGATTACTGTATTACTTTTATGAGCACCAGGACTTTGAAAGTTTCACATCTGTGAGTCTGTCATACCTCCCTGTGATACATGGTCTCCTCCTGTTATTTTGAGTTGAAAGTTAAACATAAATTCCAACTTGATCCACCTGGGATTCAGTTGAAAGTTAAATATAAATTCCAACTTGATCCACCTGGGACTCAGATTTCCTTGATTCTATGCTGCACTTCTGGCACCAATGTGTGGATACTTATATCTAACACCCTGATCTAAAATTTAGACACCTTGGGACCTCCATGCTGGCATAGGTTTTAAGTCTCAGCGCTATCACCTCTACTGCCTGAGTTCAATCCCGGCCAGGAAGCTAACCCAAATGGCGCAGCAGACCTCTCCTGCCTCGCCCGCTGCTCCCCTCAGCAGTGTATTTCAGTCAGTCTGTCTGTTCTGCTCCCCACTCTGTCTCTGGTGATTCCTCTCACTCCACAACCTCTGGTCTACACTGCAATTCTTAATAAATAAATAAATCTTTAAAATTTAGACACTTCATCAGATTTGGAAAATTCTGTATTTCTGTATTGTGTGTGTTGCTAAGGGTTGTGTGTGTATGAAACTGTCTATGATTTATAGGTAAGTTTTGAAAGCAAACATATGATGAATATTGTCCACAAAAATTGTGTAGCATTAATGGGGAAAGAGACCAAAATTGATAATTTATGTTTATCAATATATCAGGAGGTATAAGTGAAAAATCTTCCTTAGCTGAAGTAGACTCAAGGAAAGTAATCATAGACCTACCGTGCCCAGAAAAAAGTATAATGAAAATTAAGGGTAGAGAAAATTTTAAGAAGGAATTAAATATTAAAATGTCTATGAATGTAGGAACTAGATACAAGTTAAAGATCTACTCAATACTACACTCTACTCAGTTTCCATTTGTCATTTTAGGAACAGGCCCGACTACTGAAGGAAGGATTCCAAAATGAGAGCAAACAACTCAATAATGAGATACAGAATCTCCAGAGGAGGATGGAAATAACAAGACCAAGGAAGAGATGTTTGTTAAGCTAAAGGCCTAAAGAAAAAAATCTTTCCTCAACACTCTTAATCAGGCACAACTCAAGCATTTTTAGAATTTGGAAAAACATCACTATAGCTGATAGTTATTAGGTCTTGCATTTTTATAGCATTTAAAATTTATAAAGATATTCAGTACTATAATTAAAACCATTTCAATCTTCCTTAAAAAATACACCATAAATTATATAATAAGGATGGCTTTACTACTGTATCAACACAGCAGAGATCATGAACTAATTCTTCCAGATGACCACTAGTAGGAAATTGAATACTGAGCAGAGTTTTAAATAAAAATCTCAGGACATGGGTGTTGATCTTCTTCTCCAAGTTTACAAAGACTTCCAATGTCGGGAACAAGCATCCTAGATTCTTAGTGAAGACAATGTACATTTTATTCATTGTCTCAATAGTGTATGGTCTGTGAACAATGATATGGTTTCCAGGCATTGAGGCAGATAATCTTCTGATGGATTCCAAGCTATAGCAAGTTAGCTTATACAGAGATACAGAAACTGCAGAATTTCCATAGGAAGACTGAAGAAACCATTAGCATGAGTAGGAGTTGAATCATAGACAAGAGGTTAAAGGAAATATTCCCTTATTGCTCAATTCATCCAACTTCTAATGTTAAAGGGACACTTTAGAAATTTAATCAACACTGGACTAAAATAGTATATGATTATTACATTGTTTATGAGTAGCACAAACCAATTACAAAGATGGACTGAACACAAAAAATGTTAGAACACTGAGCTAACAATTAGTTGCTATCTTATAATCCTAAAGCTCAAGCTATCATTACCTCCTTTTCAAAATTGAAATAAACATTGTCTTTTGACATTGTATAAGTTTCATGTGTGCATCTTTAAAATTCAGCATGTGTATAGATGGCATAAAGTTCACCACTAAAAGTACAAGTCTATCCTCCACCACAAAACTGATTTCTTTCACTTGATTTACCACACCTCTTCCCCCTGAGTCTCATTTGAGAGCCTACTGGTTTTCCCCTAAAGAGACTGGAATTGTTTCTGACTTTATGACTAACAAAATAATGTTCTGTGTACTACTTAATTTATGCAGACTTCATTCAAATTGTCAACAGTCCTGGGAAGTCACTGTTGTGCCTTAGAGCAATTAACAGTTATTTTCAAGCTGAAAATAAAATGTATTTTACAAATCTTTTTTTATCTCCGATGAGGTTTTTTTTTAATTGTTATTTTTATTTATGTCTTTTATTTCACTGTATATTCCCCGTACGTTTCCCACCACCAATTCACCCGTGTACCATCGCCACAGTCCCCTGTGCTCCCCTCTTCCCCGTTCTGAGCCCCAGTCCTCCCCCCTCTCTCACTGATTGTCGCTTTTGTATTTGGTTCCCCTATATTCCTGTTATTTTTGAGACCATTTGATATTTTTATTTTTCCTTTTGGCTTATTTTCACTGAGCATGATCCCTTCTAGTTCCATCCATGTTGCTGCAAATTGCATGTGTTTATCTTCTTTGAATGCTGAATAGTATTCCACTGTGTATATGTACCACATTTTCTTGATCCAGACATCTATTTTTGGGCATCTGGGTTGTTTCCATACCTTCGCTATTGTAAATAGTGCTGCAATAAACATACAGGTGCATGTATCCTTTTGAATTAGTGTTTTTGTGTCCTTTGGGTATATTCTCAAAAGTGGTATTGCTGGATCGTATGGTAGCTCTAAGTTTATTAGTTTGAGGAAACGCCATACGGCTTTCCATAGTGGTTGGACCAATCTGCATTCCCACCAGCAGTGTAGAAGAGTTCCTTTTTCTCCACATCCTTGCCAGTGTTTGTTGTTGCCTGTTTTTTTAATGTGCGCCATTCTCACTGGCATGAGGTGGTATCTCATTGTGGTTTTGATTTGCATTTCCCTAATTATAAGTGATGTTGAACATTTTTTCATATAGCTGTCGGCCATTTGCTTTTCTTCTTTGGAGAAGTGTCTTTTTAGCTCTTCTGCCCATTTTTTGACTGGATCGTTGACTTTGCCTATATTTTCTTCTATAAATTTTATGGTTTCCAGTCTTACTTCCAGGTCTTTTATCCACTTTGAGTTGATTTTTGTGCATGGTGTGAGGTAGTAGTATAGCTTCATTTTTTGCATGTAGCAGTCCAGTTTTCCAGCACCATTTATTGAACAAGCTAATCTTGTTCCATTGCATATTCTTCACTCCTTTGTCAAAGATTAGTTGTCCATAGGTGTGTGAATTTATTTCTGGGTTTTCTATTCAATTCCATTGGTCTGTGCTTCTGTTTTGGTTCCAGTGCCATGCTGTTTTAATTATTATGGCTTTGTATTATAGTTTGAAATCTGGGAGTGTAATCCCTCCATTTTCTTTCTTTTTAGTCTGGAGAGCTTTGGCTATTCAAGGTTTTTTTGTGGTTCCATATAAATTTCATCAATATTTGTTCTATTTCTTTGAAGAATGTGATTGAGATTTTTATCGGAATAGCATTGAATCTGTAAATTGCTTTTGGTAGTATGGCCATTTTGATAATGTTAATTCTTCCAATCCATGAACATGGGATGTCTTTCGATTTTTTTGTCTCCTCCTCTATTTCTCTTAATAGGGTCTTATAGTTTTCTTTGCATAAGTCCTTTACCATTTTTATTAGGTTTATTCCCAGGTATTTGATTTTTTTTGGTTTCAATTTTGAAGGGGGTGTTTCTCTTGATTTCTTCTTCTGACTGTGTGTTTGTATAGAGGAAGGCTACTGATTTTTGTGTGTTGATTTTGTATCCTGCTACTTTACTGAACTGGTCTATAATTTTGAGTAGTTTTTCTATGGAGTTTTTAGGATTCTCTATGTATATTATCATATTGTCTGCAAAAAGTGATAATTTAACTTCTTCTTTCCCTATTAGGATTCCTTGTATGTCTTTCTCTTGTCTTATTGCTCTGGCTAGGACTTCCAGTATTATATTGAAAAGCAACGGTGAAAGTGGATATCCTTGCCTTCCTCTTGATTTTAGGGGAAAGGCTTTCCGCTTCTCACCATTGAGGATAATATTGGTGGTGGGTTTGTTGTATATGGCTTTTATTATATTGAGGTATGTTCCTTCTGTCCCAAGGATTTCAAGGGCCTTATCATGAATGGATAATGCACTTTGTCAAACGTTTTCTCAGCATCTATTGATATGATCAGATGGTCTTTATTTTTCTTTTTGTTGATGTGTTGGATTACACTGATTGATTTTCGCATGTTGAACCATCCTTTTGTCCCTGGAACAAATCCCACTTGGTTGTGGTATATTATCTTTTGGATGCATTGTTGGATCCTGTTGGCTAATATTTTGTTGAATATTTTTGCATTAGAGAGATTGGTCTGTAGTGTTCTTTTCCTATGTTGTCTTTGTTTGGTTTTGGTATTAGTGTAATATGGCCTCACAGAACGTGTTTGGTAGTATTCCTTCCTTCTCAATTTTTTGAAAGAGTTTGTGTAAGATAGGGATTAGTTCATTTTTGAAAGTTTGGTAGAATTCGTTTATGAAACCATCTGGTCCTGGGCTTTTGTTTTTGGGGAGGGTTTTGATTACTGTTTCAGTTTGTGATTGGCCTGTTTAGATGTTCTATATCTTCTTTATCTAGTTTTGGGTGGTTGTATAGTTTTAGGAATTTGTCCATTTCCTCTAAGTTGGTGAACTTGTTTCCGTATAGCTGTTCATAGTAATTTCTGATTATTCTTTTGATTTCTGCTATGTCTGTTGTAATTTCTCCTCTTTCATTTATGATTCTATTTATTTGTGTTCTCTCCCATCTTTTCTTTGTAAGCCTGGCTAGAGGTTTGTCTATTTTGTTTATTTTTTCAAAGAACCAGCTTTTGGTTTCATTGATCTTCTGGATTGTTTTTTTGATTTCCATTTCACTTATTTCTGCTTTGGTTTTTATGATTTCCCTTCTTATGTTGGCTTTTGGGTTTTTTGTTGTTGTTGTTGTTCATTTTCTAGTCCTTTGAGCTAGGAGATTAGATTGTTTCTTTGTGTTGTTTCTTGTTTCTTGATGTGAGCCTGTATTGCTATATATTTCCCTCTTATTACTGCTTTTGCTGCGTCCCAGACATTCTGGAATGTTGTGTCTTCTTTGTCATTCATTTCTAGGTATTTTTTTAATTTCTTCTTTGATCTCCTCATTGGTCCAGTGGTTTTCCAGCAGTGTGGGTTTCAATTTCGATGAAGTAAGGGGATTCCTTTTTTTCTTTTCATGGCTTATTTCTAATTTGATTGCTTTATGACCTGAGAAGATAGATAGTAGGTATGTTTTTGATCTTAGTGTATCTGTTGAGGTTTGTTTTGTGACCTAGGATGTGATCAATCTTGGAGTATGATCCATGCGCACTTGAGAAAAATGTGTATTCAGATTCTGGGGGATGTAGTGCCCTATAGATATCTGTTAGGCCCATGTGGTCTAGGTCCTTATTTAGAGCTTTAGTGTCCTTGTTAATTTTTTTGTCTTGTTGATCTGTCCATTGGTGAGAGCAGGGTGTTGAGTTTTCCTACTATATATGTATTTTCTCTGATGTCTGTTTTCAGGGATGATAATAATTGTCTTATATATTTTGGTGCTCCTTCATTTGGGGAGTACATGTTGATGAGGGTTATATCATCCTGCTGAATTGTCCCCTTTATCATGATGTAGTGATCATCATTGTCTCTTTTTACCTTTTTTAGTTTGAAATCTATTTTATCTGATATAAGTATAGCTGTCCCTGCCTTCTTTTTTGGTCCATTTGCTTGTAGGGTTGTTTTCCAGCCTTTTACTTTCAATCTGTGTTTATCTTTTGGTGTTAAATGTGATTCCTGTAGACAGCAGAAGGTTGGGTTCTGTTTTCTGATCCATCTTGCTACTCTGTGCCTTTTTATTGATGAGTTTTGTCCATTTACATTTAGAGTTAATATTGATACCTTGGCATCTATATTTGCCATTCTATTTATCCTTTCGTGTTTTTATTTCTTGTTTTATTCTGATCTTTTTTGTTGCTCTGTCGGTTTTGGCTTTAGGACTTCTTGTAGTATTTTTTGGAGTAGGGGTTTAGTCATGATGAATTTCTGAAGTTTCTGTTTATCTGGGAAGGTCCTTATGCTTTCTTCATAGAGGAAGGAGATCTTTGCAGGGTAAAGTATTCTTGTTTGGCATTTATTGTCTTGGAATTAGTTGAATATGTCCCTCCATTCTCTTCTTGCCCGTATCGTTTCTTTGGAGAAGTCTGATGTCATCCTGATTGGTTTTCCTTTATATGTTATTTGTTTCCTCCCCCTTGTCAGCTTCAATATTTTTTCCTTATCCTGTACTCGTGTGAGTTTTACTATCATATGCCTAGGTGTAGTTCTTCTAACATCATGGTAATTTGGAGTTCTTTTTGCTTCCTGTATGTCTATTTTCATACTTGGAAAGTTTTCTTCTATCACCTCCTTAAATATTTTCTCTGCTCCTTCCAGGATTTCTCTCCTCTCCTTCCAGTATTCCTATAACTCTTATATTTCCTTTCTTTATGGTGTCAGATAGTTCTCAAATTGTTTTTTCATTTTTTTCCCTTCGTGCTTCTCCTTTCCTTTTTGATTCTTTTATTAATTGAATCTTCGATATTGCTGATATGGTCTTCCATATGATCGATTCTACTTTCATTGCTTTTCCCAGTGTTCTTTAGTTCTTCTATTAAACATATATTCTCCTTCTTTAGAGTCTCGATTTCATTCTTCAGATCATTAATTATTTTTTTCGTTTCATTTTTTCCCTTAAGTATCATGATTTTAAATTCTCTATCTGAGAAACAGAGCTCTTCCATGTCAGTATTGTTTAGTTCTGATGCTTGATTTTCTTTTTGTGGTGTGTCCTTCCCCTGAGGGCTTGCTTGGTTATTTGTATTTCTCTTTCTCCTTGTTTGTCTTCTGATTTGTTGTAATTGTTGGGAAATTGTGGCACTGGTACTCACAGTCATCTCTTTGGGGTACTCCTTCCTGGATGTTGAGGGCTGATGGTCTGATCAATTCCAGTCCTGTTAGGCCAAACCAACACTGGGTAGTGATGCTGTGGGTATGTTGTCTGTAGAGATCCTCTTCCTCTGTTTTAACTCCAAAGGTCCAGAAGGTGGTTGTGTGGTCCCCAGCTCCAACAGTGGTGTAGAGGCTGTGCTTTACTAGGGATCATGATGGTTGGTGGTCTCAGTGCCAGCTCTACTCAGTTCAGAGAACCGTAGCACTGAGCACTGTGGCCGGTCTGCACTAGCTCCCTGCAGGATATCCTACCCAATTGGGACTCACTTTTTCAGTTTCAGTGGGCAACAATAGTATTTTCCCCTATTGCACCCG
>PVIJ01020716.1:0-20291 GCA_004024925.1 Scalopus aquaticus | reverse complement strand
GGTTGTGGCTGAGCTTGATGGCCACCATGATGGACACATTTGCAACTAGGATGATCACATGGGAGAAAAAAATCACCACAAACAGGAGGACTTGCAGGTCTGGGAAACTGGAAAATCCCCACAGAAGGAATGTGCTGACTGTGGTGTGATTGCCCATCTTCTGCTGTGAGCAATGTTCTCTCAGAGGTGCAGAGGTTAAGACCCCGAGGTGGCAAGAAGATCTGTCTGCTCTGGAGTCATCTGTCTGTATCCACACACCTGGACAACTCAAGGCAACTCTTCATGGAAGAGCCTGAGAAAGGGATGCTGAAGCCACCTGACTGAAGTCAAGTTCAGACATCACAGCGATGAGACTGACTCTAGTAGCAGAGTTTGGGTAAATGACACATTGAGTGAGACTAAATATCTTCTTGGACTTTATATCCCATAATGTACTTTATTTGTCTCTGGTCTATCAAGCCCTGCATGTAAGAGGAAAACAGGAATAAAACTGGTCTGTTTTCACTCACTGGATTTTGGTTTTTCACATTTTAAAATGTCTTGTATGTGTGTGATCTCATGGTACTTTGCCATGTAATGGTGTTAATAAATTATTACTTGAATGGATTAATTAGTGTAATTATTTAAAATAACTTATAATGATTATAACACTTAAAAACTTTAGGAAACTCAGTGCATTTTTCTAAAGAACTTTCACAAAATATTAACAATATAGCTACCATACGATCTTGCATTTTCATTTCTCAGTTTTTATAAAGAAATAAAAAGGAACACTAAACTGAAAATACATGTGCATCTCATCCTCCTTGACTGCAGTTTTCACACTGCAGTTATCATGAAGTTTCTGTCTGAACTTGATGGCCACCATGATGGACACATTTGCAACTAGGATGATCATATGAAAGAATAAAATCACCACAAACAGGAAGACCTGCAGGTTTGGCAAACTGGAAAATCCCCACAGAAAGAATGTGTTGACTCGGTCTAAATATCTCCTTGGATTTTATACCTAAAACTGTTCTTTACTTTTTTAATCTTTCTAATCAGGACCTGCTTATAAGAGGGAGATAGGAGTAAAATAGTTCTATTTTACCCAGTGAGACTTTGGTATTTCACATTAAAAATATATGAGTGTGTATCTGTTTTATGATAACTAGCATGCAAGAGTGATTAGTAAAATTTGATTGAATGAATAAAATAAATAATAAATAAAATAAGATAGTTCAACCAATTTTAAATAATTAAAAATGATTATAACTTTAAATAAATTAGGAAGATCAGTGAATTTTTTCAAAAAGAACTTTGTCAAAATACACATATAGTTACCATGTATTCTTGCATTTCCATTTCTGGGTTTTATTTAAAAAAGAAAAGAGTACCACTAGCTAGAAAGATTTGTACCTCTCATCCTCATTGCAGCATTGTTTACAATAGTCAAGAAAGGAGCAACCTCAGTATCCATCAAAGGATGAATGGATAAAGTGCCAAGTGTGTACACACATGCACAATGCACTACTTACAGCTATAAAAAACAGGAATTTGTGCCATCTGCAACAACATTCATGAACATGAAGCATTATACTCTGTGAACTAAGTTAGACAAATAACGACAATCACGACATGATCTCACTTATTTGTGGAATCTAAAAACAATGACGTTTATAGATACAGAAAACAAAAGATGGGGAAAATGGTCAACAAAAGATGGCAAAAGATGAAGGAGTAATAAGTTAAAAACTTCAAGTTACAAAATAAATCTTGGAAAAGTAAAGTGCAGCTTGATAACTGAATTTAATAATACAGTATTGTGTATTTTAAAGTTGATAAAATGGTAGATCACAAAAAAATCTTCATAACTATGTTGGTGACAGATATTAACGAGACACGTTATGGTGATCATTTCACAATATACACAAATATGGAATCACTATTTTGTATACTTGGAATTAATGTCATGTCATATGTCAGTTATACCTCAACAGAAAATTAGTGAGTTAAAAGTTAAGCTGATGGAAGTGTTACACAAATGGGCTAAAAAGGGCCTCTGTATAATGACCCCGATTGTTATTTTTTCACAAAGCACTAAGGTCATGAATTAAAAGCTCACTCAGGCCATGATCCAGCATGTGCTACCTATGGATAAACCATACCCTTGGCTAAAGCATTCCAAGATGCTGCTGTCCTTTTGAGGACACACTTTTGACTTGTATCTCCATAGCTATGTATGCAACTTCATGTCAATTTTTAAGCCTCCTCTCTTTTTTCTCTCTTTCCTGTGAATTCCCTTGCCCTCTTTCTCTTCCAATGGCCATGCCACACCTCTGTCACTGGAAGGTCCTTTATGAGGACCTCCTCTGATAAAGGACTTCCTCTGATAAAGCAATCAAGCACCACCAAAATATAACTTGGTTTGTGCTATTGACAAACTAACAAACAAACAAACAAACAAAACTTTAACTTTTCTTGTAATGAATGTAATTCTATTTTCATCACTCTACCACTATGAAGTGGTTCCCAAGTGAAAACTGTGACAATGCTAGACCATGAGTGAATTTGACATCTGTTTTGGTTGGGTTACAACCACAGTAATAGTTTCAGATATACTGTATCATCGGATCTTAAAACATCAATGTTATATGTTCTTCAGAACATCTCATTAAAATCCTATTCCAGATTTCTAATATAGTCGACTGGCTTGGAGTCAACATGATTTTGAAGGTATGGTCTCACTCTAGAATAGCATATTCTAGTTATTATGTACTAACCTATTTTGCATTTTTAGCAGAATCTCCAGGGTATTTTCTAGCAGGTATACTTGTTAAGTTGTTTGCTATGAAGTAAAAACTGAATCAAATCAATCCACATTCTTCAGATCAATCAGGCAAACCATATTCCTATTTTAATTGTTCATTAAACATCTAATTCTGGAGTAGATAAGAACAGAAAAGTGATATGATACATTGCATAAAATTTTGATTTTACCTTCTGACACCTATCTTCAGAAGAGTCCTTCAGTCATCACACCTTCAGACAGAAAATCGTAAGAAATTAGTGGTAGATAGCGAAGAAGTGTGTGAGAGAAGGAAAGAAACCCTGACTGGAAAATATTTTATAGGATTCAAAGAGATTAAAACCAAAAAGGAGACAACTAAACAAAGAAAAAATATTGCTAGTTAAAGGTTTCCTGTTTTCTATTTTTACTGTAGTTATGGGCCAAGAATAAAAGATAAAATAGGTCAGGAACCAGGATCTATTTATCACCTATAATGTGCCACACATAGGCTGGGGTAGACTGCTGTTTCATGCCAGGTGGTAGAAGTTTTCATTCTAATTTTACAAATGATGGAATCAAGGTGCGGTATGGGAAAGTATCCATCAAAGCCATGAATTAATTGACTAAATGTGTGTGACGTGCCAGCTATGAGAAATACCACATGGGCCAGACACACAGGACCTCGAGATGTGAGGGAATGACTAATTTTGTTCATGGAACTGGGAAAGCTCTTTCTGGGGAAGTGACACACTTAAGTGGAGAATGGAATGAATGAGAACCAACAGGTGAAGATCAGGGGAGAGAGCATTGCAGGCACAGTTCACAGTTACTACCAAGACCCTGAGATGGGGACTCATCTAAATGAGCTATCTTCAAACAAGACCTTCATGGTTTACCTTCAACCTCTCCACACTACTTTCCTCTGAAACATTCCCCTTCTACTCAACTCTAAAGCGAACATTTTCTATTCTCCGTACAGTTTTATAGGTTCCATCTATATTAGAAGTATGGAATGCCAATATTATTAATTTCTAGATAATCTGTGCCTATATGTGCTTTAATAGTTTACGGTGGGCTATTAACATCAACATTAACAACAAGGTACTTGGTCACTAGAACATATAAAATAATATTCATTGGAATGAGAAGAAAACAAAAATTCCCACCTTCTACAGAAGGAAAACCTTCTAGTGTCTTAAATTTATGAGTTATTATACTGGAAGAATAATTTACAATCTTACAATTCAGGTTTGACTTTCCACCTTTCTTCCTTTGATTTCGGGCATCTCAGAAATTATGTATAAATTTTAGGCAATTTTCCATTGAATATTTGTGATGAGTCCCCTCTGATACTATTCTTCTGTAACATCAAATGCCATTGATGTTCCTTGCAGAGGGATCTCCATTCCTTCTAGAGGGATCTCAGGACCATGAAGATTTTAATGAGTCTTTGTCCTGCATGAGATCATTATTTTCAGATTGTTGCTTAGATAACAGGAGTCTTGTGCTTTGTGGACCTATCACCCAGTGTGGTATCCACAGGTTTCTAAATGCTGATATGCCATAGGGACTTTTTAATGATGTTTGTACTTACTCTTTTGAAAGCAATTGAAATGATCAAAACTCAACTTGTTAAAAATACATTATTGGATGTAGACATTTCCTCAGGGATATTTTCCTCTCTCTAAATATATATTTTTTATAATTCTGAAAATTTGCCAAATCTCCCAGGTCTCCTCAGCTCAACAGTAGGCAAGGGAACAGTGTGTCACCAGAAGGCATCGCCTGGGGAAACATCGGAAGAGGATGGTAGAAAGGAGACTAACACACAATGAGCACATGATTACTTTCTCACAGGCAACTCTGCTGTAGAAGATCTTGCTGCAGAAGAAAAGCCCCTTTCATCATATCCCTAGTTCCTTCACTGCTATTGTGATGTTCCCATGTGGCTCCTAATTGCCTCTCTCTTCAGCTTGGCCTTCAATGTCTTTCACCAACTATCCTTTTATCTAATGTGCCATTAAGTCTAATCTCCAATATCAGCTCTCAGTGCTCTAGACAAACTAGTCAATCACCCAATTAGATCCTGCATTCCTCATGATGTACTCTGTTCTCTCTGAAAAAATCCCTTGTCTGGAATATACTCATCCAAATTATTTCCATTTTTTAGGTTTCAACATGAGAAATCTCTTGTTTGAATGAAGTACATACTAAGAGAGCAATTGTAGCCATTGAAAATAAATTCTATAAGGTAAGGCATGTACTGTTGATGATCTATCCTGGACTCCAGAACCTCACATTCAAAATTTTACAAAAAGCCTAAGCATTGGGTTTGATTGTTGTCTCATATTTATATCTCTTCAGTGACTTTAAGCCTTAACCATCATTGCTAGTTATAGTCATACAGTCAAAACTTCTGCCTTACATCTTATTGTACTTGTTTCTTGTGGTATTGGGAGTATAGTAGAAATAACAGTGTTACACCCCCCCTCCAGAAAATTGAGTTACAAACACCACTAACTCTCCCCTCAATTTCAGGAATTTGTGCATGTTACATATTCTATATAACACTACCAACTATCTTCTGGAAATACTACCAGAGAATTAATTATTTCATTCATTGATTTAGTTAAAAATTTTATTGAGTTCGGTATATTCTGGGTGTTACTCTAAGTTTGAGGAACTATACTATTGTGTCTATTTTCATTCTTTCACACATAACTTGAATTTTCCCAACACCATTTATTGAAGAAATGTTCCTAGTTCCATGTTTGCTATTAGGTTCCTTTGTCTTAAATTAGTTTTCCATGCATATGTAGTTTTTTTACCCTGGGTTCTCAATTCTTGTCAGTTTTAAGTCCAGTACCGTGCTTCTGGGCACTAACTCTTTGTAGATTATTTGGAAGTGGAAAGTGTGATACTCCGTTTTAGTTCCTTTATCTCAGTATTGTGTTTGTTTTTTGGGGTCTTTTATAGTTCCAAATAAACTTCATAAATTTTGGTTCAAGCCTTTTGTAAGACTTTAAAGACATTGCCTCACCGCGTTCTCAAATGTATAGCTCTAATGAGAATTCTAAATCATTCTGTCTTCATTTCTATGTACATAACATCTTCTCTCCTATGACTGTCTCAATTTTTCATGTTTTTTGTCAATCTTTCTGCTGTCTGTCAGTATGCATGTAGTATAGTCTATGAAATTTTATCACATATTTAGATTCAATTACTGAACACCACAATTGATATGCAAAGCTATTTCATCACCACAAAGAAACTTCCTTGTCTTACCCCTTTAGAGTCAAGCATTCCCATCTACCCTAAGCCTTGGCAACCAGTGATTTTTTTACTCTGAGGTTCCTATATAAATAGAATCTACAGTATGTGACTCTTTGATATTGACTCTTCGTTTTGTGTATTTATCTGAGATCAGTCCATGTTGTCATACTATCAACAGTTTGTTGTTTTTTTATTGATCATTATATTTCCTTTGTACAAATATTTTACAGTCTCTATTCCCCTGTTACACTGGGTTGTGTCCAGTTTTTAGCTATTACAAATAAAACCTCTATGAATACCTGTGTACAAACTTTTTTAAAGACCATACTTTTATTTATTTATTTGTTTGTTCTAATTTATTTATTTATGGATACAAGCTGGTGTACAGGCCAGAGGTGTGGGGTGGCGAGAGGCTTCACCAGAGATAGAGTGGGGATCAGAACAGGCAGATCGATGGAAATACACTGCTGAGGGGAGTAGTGGGAGAGGCAGGAGAGGTCTGCCTCGCCATGTGGGAATCTCCCCGGAGGGGCGTCGAAGTCGCGTCGCCACTGCCCACAGCTGCACAGCACAGTGCCTAACCGCTGCGCCACCGGGGAGGCCCTGTGTACAAATTTTTTAGTGAAAATTAAAATTATATTTATCACAAATATCCAAGAGAGCAATTATGACATATGCTAAGTGTATGTTTAATGGAATATTTATAGCACCTCCCGGACTCTACCTGAGTGGTTGGATCATGTACATTCTTACCAGTAATGTATTATTGATTCAGTTTCTCTTCATCCCTGTCAGCATTGATGCTATCACTACTTTTTTTGTTTTAACTGTTCTAAGAAATGCATAATGGCATCTCATCATGACTTTTTTTTATCATGACTTTTTATAATGACTAATAATGTGCTTTTTGATACTCCTATCTTCATTAGTAAATTATTTGTGAGTCCCCTTTACATTTTTTAATCTGTTTGTTTAATTAACATTGACATTCTGCAGAACATAAGAGTTTTTCAAACTATTAAATGAAAGACTATTTTCACAAGCTTTCATGCAATGTAACTTTAGAAATCTATTAAAACTAGAACTACAAAAAGTAAATGACAAAAACAAAAATATAAATTTAGTTTTTATTGATCTTACATTCAATACACCTACAAAATCTCACTCAGATTGCTATAGGAGCGTTTAAATGGTTATCCTCAATTTTTGTCCTTATTGAGTTAAATCGTCATCATGGGTTAAAAAAAATACATGGTTTGCCAATTAGCAGCAACCCATGGACTATACTTTGAGTAACACTGGACTATTCTTTGTTTCTGCTTATTTATATTTTACTCAGTGCATTTCTCCCAATGATCTGATGACCCAGCTAAAGAGATTGTCTACAGAGATGGAACTAGATCCCTGGTCCCTCTGCCCTATTCCTCACCTCAGCCAACTTTCCATTCCAACAGTTCTTTGTGCAAGTCTCTGGTCTGAGTTTCATCAGGATCCATACAAATATGTTGTTTTATTTTTAGTGATTGTACCTTGTATTTATGTTCCCTTCTCAGAGAATGCCTTTACATACAAAGTTAGTCATTTTATATTTTTGAAGCATCTTCTATGTATTTTCAAAGTAATATTCAAGTTTAGATGATGGGTTGAATAAATAAGTGATTAAGTGAAAGATGGATTTACTTTCAACTTCTCAGGGTTTATGAAGTACTGGTCACTGTGCTGACCAAAGACTAATAATTTAACTGAATGTTGTATAAAGATTGAACCAGCTTTGGACCTGCTGACAAACGTAGGTATGAAGATTTAGGAACTGCTCCCTCTTATTCTGGTGTTGCAGTCCTCTTTTCCTCTCAGAGAAATTGAAGTACTTTTAAATAAGACCAATGAGTTGGGGAATTTTTATATATTTTCAAAAAATACTTTGATGGTTTTAGGATTAAAGACATATTTCCACATGGAGGGGGGCACAGGCATTCCTTGGAATGGTATGGAATAAAAGAATGATGCACAAAGTAAAGAAGTTTGGCCCTGAGTAGAACTTTAGGGCAGAAAATGATGATTTTTTTATAGCAAAATAAATCACTTTGAGATGCTTGGCTTGCGTGAGTTTGTCAAAAGAGCAGTAGGAATGAAGGATACCTAATGTAAGCCATAGACACATGAAAGGAGGTAGAATATTGAATGTTCTTGAGTATTAACTGTTGTTTCAATGGAATATGAGGATGTATGTGCCTCAGAATTGTTCTGTTAAAGGATGGGGAGAAAAGAGTTCAAGATGCTTTCAAGAGTATAATCCTGAATATGCTAAATTCCAGACAGTTATAAAAAATCTTACCACTGTTGTATACCTGCATAATTACTCAAAGTAATAATTTCCCTTCTTAATATTTTCTTCTTCAATTTACTGTCCTTTCTCAATTCAACTCAAAGATTATTTTAATTAGAAAGTGCCTGCCATCATCTTACTGATTACAGTTAGAACATGAGATAATTGTTCTGAATGCTGAATGTTCCTAGGAAAATAAGAAGTCTCCTTCATTTTCATTAAACAAGGGAGAAGGAATTCCAAGGACACCATGGAATAAATTCCCCTTTGGGAAGACAACCTGGCCTTAACGAGTCACCTGGCTCCACAAGTCATTGCTGTACAGCAAACCCAAGAAACTTTTCCTCAAAGGGGCACACAATAACAGCCCTAGGGAATTTGTCATTTTCTACTAGAGCCATTCTTTCCTTCCCACAACACACACAAAGACACCCACACTCACCCTGACAGCATGCATGTAACTATGTTCCTTGGCCAAGGGGAGCATTCAATGGGTCATATTATGAAGTACTCAGTCCACAGCAACCCATTAAACTAACAGACAAGACAGGCTTTAGAACATTCTCTTTGGAATTCAGTATCAACAATTCTGGCTCTGAATGGTGAGTGCAATATTCATGAATTTTTAAAAATAATTTATATTTTTATGTGTTCATTGAAAATTGAAAATAAAATACTCTCTCACCAACTTTACCTCTTGTCCCCAATGGAAACTATGACCTCAACAAGAGATGCCCTGCAGAAAGTCACTCTGGGCTCCCAAGCCAGGCTGCCCAGGATTCCCAGGGGAGGTGTGGATGGTCTCAATGAGCCAAAACCACCAATAAACTTTGTACCTGGAAGTATGGAAGGAGAATGAGGAGGAAACCACCTGGTACTCAGATTGGAAGAGGACACGGTGCTATGTGTCCCATGCATAGAGAAGAATATTTTTTTTTTCTTCCTCCCCGTAGAGAAGAATATTTGAGAGTTGAATCCTGGACCCTAGAGGGCAAGAATGAGTGAGATGCCAAAATCAAGAGTTATGGAAAAACTCCAGTGGCTAGTGGAGAGGAAGGGAAAGAAAGAATTAGTTAGCATATTATGCATCCAAATGGCATAGTTCAGAACTAAGGATGCATCAGATACTGTACTTCCTGCTTCATTTTAGATTTGTGCTCTAATTTTTCTGACATATATTAAAATAAAATTTAAATTATATTTATATTATAACATGGAATGTTATATATTATATATAAGCATTATGTATACTTATATATTTATGTATTATACTTACATTATATAATGAAAACCTACCAACATTTCATTTGTACTTAACAAAAAATATTTCCTTAGTTCTGATGCACAACCAAACATGTTTGAATATTTTGCAAGAAGCATTGCTTTAATTTCACAACAAATGTGCATCATAGGGATAGTCATTTCCATTTTATAAAGGAAAATGTGAGAGTGAGGGAAATTTGTCATGACAAATTAAAAGAACTGGCCAGCGTGAGGCCTCAGACCTGCACTTTCTGTTTCTGGTCTCACAGTGTCAGCACTGAAGCTCACATATTGTTCATAATGAAAGCGGGGTTGGCCCCACTGAATTCTGCTTGAGGCAGAAGGCAAAAGCACAAATACTGTTCAGTGCTGGACCCCGCTCTTAGACCAGAAAAAAAAAGTGATTACACCATCACACTCACGGGCATCAACTCATAAGTTTAAAAACAGTTTATCCAATGATAGAGTTAAAGACAGCGGTAGTAAGCTGCTTGTCACAAGAGTAACTTAAATGCATTGTGAAGAGCAATGAAAGAAGAGACCAAAATTCAATCTTAATGAGCTGCAGGTTCTCAGTTATTGGTTACTGAGAAACAATAACTCAAATTAACAGTGAACTCAAAGATCTATGTCTCACTGTTGGAAATACTAAATACTTTTTTTTTTTGCTTTTTTAAAATTTAATTTATATCCTTTACACTATTGTGTAGGTTTTCCACCGCCAATTTACCCATGAACCATCACCATAGTCCCTTGTGCTCTTTTCCCCCCTATTTTGGTCTCTCTTCCTCCCCCCCTCCCTTGTAGAATGTCTCTTATTTGTGGTTGCCTGCTAGTTTTTGCTTTTGTTTATGTTTTGTGTGCTATTTCTCATTCTGATTTCTCATTTGGCTCTCTTATGTTCCTCCTATGGGTGATACAATTCGATATTTTCCTTTTCCTTCTGGCTTATTTCGCTGAGCATGATCCCTTCTAGCTCCATCTATGTTGCTGAGTATTGTGCTAGTTTATCATTTGTGATAGCTGAATAGGATTCCATTGTATACATGTATGCAATGGAGCACATGTATACTAAATACTTTCTTATTCTAAAGTAAGACAGAATTTTTAAAGATTATATTTGAAGACATTTTGTACTAAAAGTTAGTATTTATGGTGTTTTAAACTTCAAGATCTAAACTAATGTTGCTATCAGAGAATTGTGTTTTTATGATAATAAGAATCAATAACATTGGACAGAAAATCTCGCATCATGTTAACAGACATCTAAAAGCACAAATGTGCCAAGGAATCCTATATAGGAGATATGTTTAGAAAGTAATCAGATGTAGATTTTGAATCTCCTTGGATACTATACTAAGGAGTTTTACATATATGCCATCATGTTTTCAGCATTTCTGTCATAAAGATTAGTCAGAAAATTGGGAAATATTGTAGGTATATTATTAAGTGAAAATGTAAATTATTAAATGGAATATATGATAAGATCACAATATATAAATACCATAGATGTCCCAAAATTAGCATAAATCAAAATGGATTCTGAGGCATTAAGTTCAAAGATTTGTAGGTGACTCTTTAGCTGTTAATTATATGTAAAAATTAAAAGAAATGCATGCCAAAGGGGTTTGTAAATCTATAGAACTTACCTGAAGGGATTGTTATTTACTTAATGGAAAGAAAAATATGTGCATAAGTGAAATTTTCAGACCATTAAAATAAACCCTAATAAAAAATTTAAATTAGGGTGAATCCTGAAAGATGAGTAGAAACCACCTAGGGGAATAAAAGTGGGAGGTAGAAGCCATCCAACCAGGAAAAAAAAAATGTGGAACAGGTAGGAATAAAGTAAATTGTAATAGAACATAATAGGACTCTAAATAGCTCAGATGGTTGGATCTGTGCACTTTTGGAAAGAAAAGCCCTGGAAAGGGAAAGCATCATATGCAGGGGATGCATCTGAGTGCAGTGTGCTGTGCTAAGGAGGTTAATCTTCATTTTCAAGGCATGAGAAAAAAAAAGAATTAGAAGAATCCCTTGGCATCATCTATTTTTACCATGGCAAGAGATCACTTAGGAAGATGTATTGTGAAATAAAGACAGCACGAGGTAAGGCAGTAAGAAAATAGGTTTTAAAAAATGAAGAAGAAAAATGATCAGAGTATAGATTACAGTAGGGAACACTAGGACTGAAAGTGAGGAGATGAGGAAACAGAATTGGGAGCTAACCTGTAGTGGAATCAATAGGATTTTATTGTATATGATAGAGCTAGAAAGAAGGCTGGGATAACTTCCACAGTTCCTACCTGGGAATTGCATGGATGGTGGTGTCATTCTACAGATAACAAATAGGGGAGAGTGATCCAAGATTAGGAGGAATATGGCATGGAGGAGACTAAGTTTGAGATATGAGTGGGATTTTCAACTGGAGGCTCCCAATAGGTAATAAAAACTACAAATCTGGATCTGAGAGAGTGATATTTCTACGAGCCAGGGATGGAGAATGTTCTAAATAAATATTAGATAAATAAAGGAATATAACTAAAATCGAAGGGCTGGAGATTGAATCAGTCTTCTTTGGTGCGAAAAAGAAAGAGATTTTAAAAATCCTGTCAGGTATTGTATTTACAGTTTGGTCAGAGAAAGAAATCACTGAGAATGAGTCTGAGAAAAAATCAAAGAAAATCAACAATGTGTAGAAAAAAAGCACAAAAATGAATATTTACATTTCTTTCAATAGGAATAATTCAAACAGGAGATGGAGACTGGAAATCACACCAGCGTGACAGAATTCATCCTCTTGGGGTTAACAACGGATCCTATGCTTTCTGTAATCTTCTTTGTGATGTTTCTAGCAATCTATACTGTTATCTTAGCAGGCAATATCAGCATAATCACATTAATAAGAACTTGTTCCCAGCTTCACAGCCCAATGTACTTCTTCCTCAGTCATTTGGCTTTTGTTGACATTGGGTGTTCCACATCAGTCGTGCCTGTCATGCTTACAGGGTTACTCAGACATAGAACAGCCCTCCCTGTTGCTGGCTGTGAGGTCCAGCTTTGTTCTATGGTCATGTTTGGGTCAGTCGATTGCTTCCTGCTGGCTGCTATGGCCTATGATCGCTATGTGGCCATCTGCTTGCCCCTGCTCTATGCCACCTACATGTCTCCTCGCGTCTGTAGCCTCTTAGTGGGAGTTTCCTACATAGGTGGGTGTATGAATTCTTGGTCATTTGGTAGTTGTTTACTAAAGCTGTCTTTCTGTGGCCCAAATGAGATAGACCACTTTTTCTGTGATTTCTCCCCTTTATTGAAACTTTCCTGTTCCGATGTCTCCCTTATTCAAATTATCCCTTCCATCACTTCTGGATCCATCCTTATGGTTACAGTGTTTGTCATGGTTCTCTCTTACGTCTTCATCCTCACCAGCATCCTGAAGATGCGCTCCATAGAAGGACGGCACAAGGCCTTCTCCACCTGCACCTCCCACCTCACAGCCGTCACTCTCTACTATGGGACCATCACCTTCATCTATGTCTTGCCCAAGTCCAGCTACTCCACTGAACAGAACAAAGTGATATCTCTGTTCTACACAGTGCTGATCCCCATGTTGAATCCCCTGATTTACAGTCTGAGGAACAAAGATGTCAAGGAGGCTCTGAGAAAAGCAACTGTCAGAAGATATTCTTAGTATCCTTTCATCCAACTGCAGTAGACCTGTGAAGTTTTTGTTATCAATATCACAGTTAGGACCTACCAAATACTGCTTACTGGCTGCTTATATTGAAATCATTTTCTACTAATTCTCACTGTGAGACCCTTACCAACCAATAGGTAAATATACCTTTAGTCAGTGATAGTGATGAACGTTATTATCAGTAATTTTGAACACCTATAGGTGCCAAATGCTATGTTTATTTACCAAACAATAATTTGAAGTTATTATGCTAAGTACTTATTTCTTAGAACAGTAGAAATCTAGAATGTAATTTTCTTCGTATTACAGAGAAAGTCATATGATTCTAAGGCACTATTTTAAACACATTTCATATATTAAGTGGCTTATTTCCTCCAAATAGTCTATGAATTTATACTATTATCTCTATATTACAGTTCAATCACCTGGAGCACAGCATTAGAAGTTACCTAAAATCATGGTGGTAGGAAATTTTAGGACCAGTGTTTGAATTTTAAAGTCTAGATTACAAAACTGTGATTCTCCATTTGTCACAGCATTTTGATGATCGAGTAGTATAAATTTCTCTTGATTTACAGATTAGAATACAGAGTCTTAGATCTGAAGTCTTTTTTTCAGAACTATGTGGATACAAGTCCACAAGTTACTGATCTGGAAGATATGAATAGAGTAATAAAGACTAGATTTTACTTTTTATCAGTGTTTTGAAAAAATGGTATCCACCATAGGTCCAGGTTGTAATGACTCTAAAACAAAGGATGACCATGGGAAAACTGAACAGATTCCCATCTTTTAGGAAATCAGGTCTGGCAACCACACACACATGATTTGATGGGAAGGATATCCATATTTAGACACATACTAACAACAAATTATCCACTTATCACTATGTATAACTATGTATGTTTATTTGGGGCAGGAATAGATAGGGTATATTTAAATGCTAAACATTGCATTTAATGTCTTAATCATGACCATATTTCCGTAACCTGGGTTTATAAAGCATAAAATCCATTAAAATATAAATCCTGTAAAAATTGTACTAAAAATACTTATTGTAATGATCTACCCACATTTACATCATTAGCATGGACCAAAAAGGGTAAGAGAATTTCTGAAGCCCAACTCCAAGCACTGCATGAACACCCGCCTAGAGCTTTTGAAAGGAACACCTTTATCATGAAAGTCTTTGTTTCAGTGCCACAGCATGAGAAAAGTGAAGACCGGGAGATAAAATGGAAAAATAACAAAATGGAAAAACATATTGATGTTAAATAAAAATACAGAGTATCTATAATATTATTGCAAATTTTAAGTGGAAAATAGAAAACAAAGATCAAAAAACAATAAAAATAAATTAAAACATGAGAATTAATATATAATTAGTATATAATATATAATATACACTATATAATTAATATATAATTAATATATAATTAATATATAATTAATTAATATATACAAAGAGAATGCTTTCTATACCTGCACTTCCAACACTAAATATATGAATTTTTTTTTCCTATAACAATTAATTGGAAAGCCAATATTGTCTAAATATCTGCACTTTCTGATATGGGCATTCTCATAAGTGTGAGGTGCTACCTCATTGTGGTTTTATTTGCATTTCCTGATGACAAGTAATAATGAACATTTTTGTGTGTGCCTATTGACCATCGGTATGTCTTCTTCAGAGAAATGCCTATTAACTCTTTGCCCATTTTTTATTGGATTATTTATTTTCCTTTTGTTGAGATGTATGAGTTCTTTGTAAATCTTTGATATCAGTCTCTTGTTAGATGTATCGTATATAACTATTTTCTACCATTCAGCAGGCTAGTTTTTTATATTTTAGTTAGTGTTTCATTCATTGTGTAGAAGCATTTTAGTTTGATGTGGTCAAGTATTTGTGTTGTCTTTTGTTAGGCTAGCTGTAAGGGGCAAATACAAAAAGTATCACTGAAGCTTATATCTTGATTTTTATGTATGTTTTCTTCTATTGTATTATATGGTTAAAGGTCTTGAATTCAAATTTTTTATCCACTTAGTGTTAATTTTTGTGTATGGTGTAAGATAGAGGTCTAGTATTTATTTTTGCATGTGGCTGTCCAGTTTTCCAGCACCATTTATTGAAGAGCCTTTCCTCTTTGTAATGTATATTCTTGGCTCTTTTGTCATACAATAACTATTTGTATATGTGAGAGTTAATTTCTGGGATCTCAATTCTACTCCATTGGTCTGTGTGTCTGTTTTTGTTCCCTACTATGCTGTATTAATTATTATAGCTTTATAGTATAGTTTGAAATCTGCAAGTGTGATACCACCACTGTTTTTTGTGTATACTAAATTCCAGTAAAAATCATAAAAATTCCATTAATTTTATCTAGTCCTATACAATTACTAAGTTTAAGTAATAATTCTGCTCCACAAATCTAATTTCCTTTTTCAATTTCACTCAAACATTGTTTTCATTAGAAAGTGTCTGATATCCTCCTACTGACCACCATTAGTACATGGTCTTATCATTCTGAATGTTGGTTGTTTCTAGGAAACCAAGATGTCTCCTTTGCCTTCATTAAATAAGGGAGAAGGAATTCCAAAGAACTCCATGGAATATCAATTCCCCTTTGGGAAAACAACTTGGCCTTAAGTGTCACCTGGCTCCACAAGTAATTGCTATACAGCAAACCCAAGAAAATTTTCCTCAAAGGGGCACACAATAACAGCCCTAGGGAATTTGTCATTTTTTACTAGAGCCATTCTTTCCTTCCCACAACACACACAAAGACAGCCAAACTCACCCTGACAGCATGCATGTAACTATGTTATTTGGCCAGGGGGAGCATTTGATGGGTCATATTATGGAGTACTCAGTCCACAGCAACCCATTAAACTGACAGAGAAGTTCCACTTTATAATAAATATCTCTTTGGAATTCAGTATCAACAATTCTGGCTTTGAATGGTGAGTGTAATATTCCTAGATTTTGATTAAAGAATTTACATTTAATTTCTTCAGTGAGAAATTGAAGATAATAGACACTCTGACCACTTTAACTCTTGATCTCTATGCTATCAACAAGAGATCCCCTGAAAATAGTCACTCTGGACACCCAAAGGGGCTGCCCAGGATTTCCAGGGGTGGTGTGGGTGGTCTGTAGGAGCCAAAGCCACAGGCAAGCTGGGTACTGAAACCATGAGAAGGAAACCAGGAAGGAGCCAGCTGATAATCATAATCATCTTTTCATCCTCCAAAGTGACCCATGCACTGAAGAAAGAATATTTTGTGAGCCAGAGTCCTAGCCCCAGGTGAGCAAGCATGAATGGGATACCAAAGTGAAGAGCTCAGGAAATAACTCTTGGTGCTCAGTGAAGAGAAAGGAAAGGGAAGACTCAGTTGGCACATTATACTTCGCATGAATTTTTTTATTTTAAAGAATTTTAAATATTTTGAAGATATTCTATGCTGACATTTATTAATTTTTAAAGATTTATTTATTTATGCATACAGAACTGGGTGCAGGCCAGAGGTGTGGGGTGGTGAGAGGATTCACCAGAGACAGAGTGGGGAGCAGAACAGGCAGATCTACTGAAGTACACTGTGGAGGGGAGCAGCGGGCAAGACAGGAGAGGCCTGCTGCTTCCTGTGGGATGCTCCAGAGCCGGCAGTTGAACTCCTGCTGCAGTGGCTGCTGATAGCTTCATAGTGCTGAGACTTAACCTGTTGTCCCACCAGGGAGCCTGACATTTATCATTTAGAGTTTAAAGCCTTAAAAACTGAAATAATGTTGTTTACAGAAAATTGTGTTTTTATGAAAATTAGAACACTGAGCAGAAAATCTCAGCATTATGCTAAACTGATTCTATTTTTCCTCCTTCCCTCACATTAGTCTTAAAAATAAAAAAGCTGCATAAAGCAAATATAGGTAGATGTAATTGAAAATTAATTAAAGACAGATAATGAAGCTCCATGAGCATAATGCAAAGGAGTTTCAGCTATTTTCTAGCCATCATTACAATTATAAAGATTTTTCAGTAGCCTGGGAAATACTTAATGATCATATTACAAATTACAAAATGAAAACAGCAATATGACTACATATTCTACTTAGATATGCCCCAAATTAAAATATAAAAATTAATTAAGAGGTATTGATGAAGTTAAAAAGTGTGTCTTCCCCTAGTTATTAATTATGGTTAAAAAATTAAATGCATACCAAAAATATTTGTAAATTGTAGACTTTGCTTCAGGGCTTGTTATTTAGCTGAAATAATGAAAGAAATAATGTTTGTAAATGAAAATTTTAGGTCAATAAATAAGTCTGATTAATGCTGATGACTCTAATATTTAAATGAGATATATTAGCAGTATTTTTATAGCTCTGTTTTATCATTCTGATAACTATAGTTTTACTGGCTATCTTTTTATGCCCTGAAATCATTGAATTGGTTTGCAGTAATTTCTATTTGTCTACCTTTATTATTTGTAATGGATTCTATTATCTTAGAATTATATCAAATCAAGGGAACTCTGCCGTTGACACAGCTCTATGGCAAAACAAACAATGACAAATAATTAGTATTTGCTATTTTCATTATTCCAGTCATGAAGATTATCATACTTTAGTGCACAGCCACTCTTCTTTTGAATTACTGCCTTAAGAAAAATATCTAGAAATGCAATCTTAAAAATATACCATTGTTTTTTGCATTGTTCACAAATTTTATCCAAATTGTAGAATTAATAGTTCTAATAGTAAAAAATGATGCAGAGTTAAATATCAAAAATTAGTGTGAGGTCTAATTAAGGTCTAGCCACTGAATGAATTACACACAGAGCTCAAAAATTATGTTTTTAAGAATTATAATGTGATCAAATTGTATTGATAGGCAAAATAAAAATTCTAGTTATCCACAGAGTTTTAAAATAAAAGTCATCTATAAAGTTTTTAAAGATCTATTAAAATATACAAAGGAAAAAGTCCTGCAGTAGAACATCCTACTGCTAATAGTTGAAGTGTCTGATAATAGTCTGAATGAGACAAATAATTATTTTCAATATTCCAGCATTTTTTCCAACATGACTATGTAATATTTGTTAAGAAGCAAGATATTAAATTTTATATTAATTTTATAGACTTTCTTTTTTAATGAAATAACATTATGGTATAACATCATGTAGACTTCCAATGTGCATGATTATAAATCTGTATATACTATGATATTCTTTGGTGAAGGTCCAAGCAATTGACACTTTGAACCTGAATTCCCCATGCTATTCTTTGTCTTTTGGTAACCACTAGTTTGATCTTATGTCTTAAAGTTCACTTTTTTTAATTTAAATCATTCATTTGTTTGTTTCATTATGTACCACAGAGAAGTAAAATCGCATGGTTTTGTCTTTCTTCATTTAACACTACTGACTTTATTGTCTTATCTCTACAAGCCCTGGGTCTTTGAAATCTGTTTCTCCACAGCCTATTCATTACACTAATCATGTATTCACTTCTCAACTTGTTGTTCTTCAGCCCATTTCAATCCTTAGGATGAATTATCTGTCATACGAGATAAAACACAGAGTAGTTGAGAAAATGAACTAGTTAGGATGAGTGAAACATAAACAAGCAAACCACAGAAACCATAACCCAGAATAAACAATGACAATTCTGATTATCTTGAAAAGGTGATGTCAAACAAAAAAGGCAGGTGGTGTTTTTTTTTTCCCCCCATTAATCCTTAAGAGTCAGAGAAGCTTTTGGTTAGAAATGAATCTTGACAGAAGAGAAGTCACACAGGGTAATGATGGTGGGAAGTGGGAAATAAACAAGCAGGAAACAGAGAAAAGCAAAGCCTAGAGAGGGTAGAAAGCATTGAGGTGATTCTAAATAGTTGTAGCAGTTTGGATAAGTACAAGTGTTGGATGAAAATATTCTCCAGAACAAGCAAATAATCTTATATATGTGGTATAAGGTATATGAGAAGTTATAGAATGTATGGGGCTAAAGAGGCTTGCCTTCATCTTGACAGAGTGAGAGGAAGTGAAAAACTTAAAAGAATCCATTTGACATGACGTTCTTTTCAATTTGGCAAGAAGTCACTTGGGCAGAGATAATGGGAATATAAGAAGAAAGATTGGGAAGTAAATATATGGATGAGACAATAGAAAGGAAAATGACTAGATACGGAGAAGAATAATTTGTAGGGTCTCCAACTGGAAATCTGAACTTTGAGAGAGATCACACTAGATGTCGACATTGAGAGATAAAGAAAAGACTATAACCAACATCCCAGTAAGGTTGAATTAGCCTGCTCTTTTTTTTGCAAAGAGGAAACAAACAAACAAAAGCCCCATAGAGCATATGTTTACAGTCTGGGTAGAGGAAGAAATGAGTCTGAGAAATAACCAAAGAAAACCAGCAAAGTGTTTCATAAGTGTGGAATAAATGAATATTCACATTTCCCTCAACAGGCATCATTCACAGAGATGGAGGTTGGAAACCACACCAGCATGACAGAGTTCATCCTCTTGGGGTTAACAAAGGACCCTACACTTAGTGCCATCTTATTTGTGCTATTTCTAGCAATCTATACTGTCACTTTGGTAGGCAACATCAGCATCATCACATTAATAAGAACCTGTTCCCAGCTCCACACACCCATGTACCTCTTCCTCAGCCACTTGGCTTTCGTAGATCTTGGGTTTTCCTCTTCAGTCACACCTATAATGCTTACAGGGTTCCTTACATATGGAATGACACTGCCCTTTACTGGCTGTGAAGCCCAGCTTTGTTCTGTGGTCTCATTTGGCACAACTGAGTGCTTCCTGCTGGCTGCCATGGCCTATGATCGCTACATGGCCATCTGCTCTCCCCTGCTCTACCCCACCAAGATGTCCCCAAGAGCCTGTTACCTCTTAGTGGCAGCTTCCTACTTTTGTGGGTGTGCGAATGGTTGGACATTTGC
>PVIJ01020715.1:0-20278 GCA_004024925.1 Scalopus aquaticus | reverse complement strand
AGTCTTGGAAATAAAGTCATCATGAGGTTTAAAAGTTACTCAACATTGTGGAGTGTTCATTCATTTTTCATTCCTTTATGTTTAAGAGAACTTCTCCAGAGTTTTGAGAGAAGTGAAGAGAGATTTGCTTCTTGACCCTGCTTAAGCTGTGGATACTGTGGTGAGACCTTCATGGCCACACTCCAGTATTCTGGTAGCTAGGAGGCAATCCTTGCAAGTCTGTGGGATAGGCCGTGGGCCATTCCCTGAACTATGTCCAACTGAGGGAGCCAATAGAAATATCCCCAAGGGGTTTGGTTCCATGGGAATTTTTTTTTAAAGATTTATTTATTTGTGCATACAAGAACTGGGGTATAGGCCAGAGGTGTGGGGTGATGAGAGGATTCACCAGAGACAGAGCAGGGAGCAGAAGAGGCGGATCGACTGAAATACGCTGCTGAGGGGAGCAGTAGCGGGCAAAACAGGAGAGATCTGCTGCACCATGTGGGAAGCTCCCTGGCTGAGGATTGAACTTGTGCTGCAGTGGCTGCGGATAGCTTCATAGGCTGAGACTAAGTTTTGCCACCAGGGAGGCCTTCCATGAGACTTTTTCCAGCTTGTGTTATCAGCCCTACTTTCTCCTAGCAGCCTTTTCCCTGTATTCAGGGAGCTGTAGGCTGTCCTAGGCTCTCGAATTCTCACAGAGCACACTGTCTTAGGGACAGAAGGTTGATATCCCAAAGCTCTGACACCACCCCCTGTCCCTCTGCTAGGCTCAATCAACCCTTCCCCACAGCAGTGTCCCTTGTCCTCTGTTTGCAGGTCATCGTGATGTCAGGCCATGAGACCATTCGAGTGCTGGAAGTTGGAGTGGATGCCCAGATCCCTGCTGAGGAGGAGGGCAAAGGACTGGAGGGGGTGGCCATCGAGGGCTCGCAGAGCGGAGGCCCAGCCGAAGCCAGTGAGCCTGATGGTGAAGCAGGGTCAGAAAACCCAGACTCCTCTGTAGAGGCAACTGGTACGAGGCCACTGTTCACATCTGGCATTGCCCTACCTGAGTTCCTTCCTGTAGTTCCCCTGGGGAGCCAGTATGAGCTGCTGGGTTCTAGATGGCTTTAGGGTCTTCATGTCTTTCTTTCCACTGGACAGCTTCTGGAGATAACGTGTTCTTTTGGTCAGCTCCTTGGGCAACACTACACTCCTCGCCCCTGGCACTTTAGTTCTAGCTTCAGTCACTTATAGACCTAAACTGGGATGGATCAGGGGGAGGTAGGAGGAGAGTAGTAAGGCTCAACTGAGGGAATTGAATTAATTGCAGAGAGGACTCCCAGGTCTAAACCCACACCTTAGGCCCAATGCAGAGAGCACTAGACTTTCAGGATCCTGCCAGCCCTTCTAACTCAGTATCTTTTGTGGCAGATCTGGGATGTCCCAGGAGCTGGAGATGGGAGGGTATCTTATCTACTGGATTAAAGATGTGGTTTAAGTAGCACCGTGGAGAATTCCCAAGCCTCACTCCCAGCTGGGCTGGCATGAATCAAACCTGGTGGACTTATTTGTACTATCTTTCTCCAAAGACTGTCTTTGAGCCTCATGTTGATGAAGTGAGTTTGATTCTTTTTCAGGGGGAATAGATATGGCTGATCCACCCACACTGTGTCCCCCGGGTACCCTCAGGACACCTGTGAACCAGCCAGAGCTATAATGGAGGCTGGAGCTGTGTGCCAGTCACTGCCCTCTAGGCACAGGGCACCCTTTCACTGACTTTCTTCATTAACACCTTGCAGAATAGACATCTTTTGCTTGAAGCCTCCCCTTCTCATTTCCCCCAGAACTGCACAGTGTCTCTCCTCTTATCTCCCTAGACTGGAGATCTGTGCTGCTGGGGTTGGGCCAAGAGCAGGAGCCAAGAAGAGAACAAATGAGAACTGACAAACTTCAGGGAAAAGACAACTCCTTAACAAGGAAACTTCATGTCCCTGCTCTACCTGCAAATCAGAATGCAGATTCATTTGGGACCCTAGTAACTTAGGTTATTTTTCTCTCCTTTTGAATAAAGGAATCACAAAAGACATGACCATTTACCCCTGACCTGGAATACTCTGCTTCCACATTGGAGTCAGGATGGGTCAGTACCTGCCCCAGGGACCAGTGTTTTGGGGAACAGGCATGGAGGATACGGCCTCTGTGTTTCTGCTACCATTTCTGTTCCTTTCCATTGTGGGGATGGAGCATATTTTCAGAAAATTTGGAAGGTTTATCCCTTTCCACCCTTTTATCTATCTTATTTCTTTTGTCGCCTTAACTATCCTCTTTATCTAAACCTCCTTTCAGAAATGGATCCTAAATTAATTATTTACACTTTTGCACAGGTGCTTACAATAGTACACATTTTCTCCTGGCAGCTTGTGTATTCAAGCCTTTCTTGAAAATCCTCTCTGTCAAGGAAGTGTAGTCAGCATTAAGTGAGGAATGTAGGTATTTTATGGTACTTCCTAAGAAGCTTTCAATTTAGATTGGGGCCTTGATGGAACCTTTTTAGCTATGTAATATTAAGAAGTGATTCCTCTTAAAACAATACTAACGGAAACTTACATGATGAAAACTAGTGATTTGTCTCACTCTTGATTACTAATCAGAAAAAAATTGCAATCTCATCTTGTCACACATGCATATTTTATAGCTGCAGCCACCAAGGCAGTGTAATGTTACACCTGCTGTTTCATATGCCTGTTTCCTTTATTGACATAGATTTACACATGAGATTATTGTCAGACGGCCTGGTTTTCATGTCATGAACAGAGTGACTCTGAATGTCTCTGTACTGGTCCTTTAAACATTTCTTTCTTTTTTTAAAGATTTATTTATTTATGCATACAAGACCTGGGGTGTAGGCCAGAGGTGCAGGGGTGGGGAGGAGGGTGAGCTGATTCACCAGAGACAGAATGGGGAGCAGAACAGGTGGATCCACTGAAGTACACTGCTGGGGGAAGCAGCAGGTGAGGCAAGAGGGGTCTGCTGTGCCATGTGGGAAGCTCCCTGGCTGGGGATTGAACTCTTGCTGCAGTGGCTCTGGATAGCTTCATAGTGCTGAGACTTAACGCCTTGTGCCACCAGGGAGGGCCTAAACATTTCTTTTTCCTTTGAGGTGTGGTCCATTCAAATTTCTTTTGAAGAGGAATCAGTTGTTCATATAGGAGAAAGCCATCATATGGGAAAATACAAAATTTTGTTCTTGATGACAGGAAAGTACTTGATTATAGGGTACCACCTACCTGCAGTTACACTGCTGTGGTCCCATGAGCTGGGTCACCCTACCTGAAAAGCTGCCTAGTTGGAAGTGACAAAAACCCCAAATGTATGCCAACCCTTGGACTTTGGAAACATATCCCAATAAAGTGAACATTTCATTTCTTTAGACGGTAAACTTTCATCATTCATGTCCATTGTCACATTCTCATTTTCTTTCTGTCTTTTCTGTGTTTCATTACATTCCACCCCCCCAAACAAAGTGTTTTAAATTTTCATTGGTCATCTTCTCCAGTTTTTTCACATAGTTAGAAATGTGTCTTCCCTCCATAGAAGAGATAAATCTACTATTTCATTTTGGTATTTTATACGGTTTCTACTGTTGTTGCTTGTCTCGAATTCCTTCGAGAATCTGGATTTTCTTATCCATACTGTAATGGTAATCCTGAGTTAGGTTGGTGCCTTTCCAGAATAAAACATGGGCTGGGGATGCAGGGATGGGGGGTTGTCTAAATCAGTGCTTCCCACTTTGGTCGTGTGCTGTTTCACAGGAGAGTTTATCAGAAAGAAGAGAGAGATGAGAGATTGCTGGCCTCTACTCTTCAACATTTCTGATTTAACGGGCCCTGATTAGGGCCTAGAAATCTGTGAAGGGCCACTGACCCAGTCTGACACCTATCACTAAGGAAATAGACTACTAACCGTATATTAATAACAACGCATCTACTCATTGTTGTGTGGTATTGAATAGTCTTCCTGGTAGGGTTCCCCACACTTGAATACAGCAAGGTAGCAATGGGAAGCTATAACCTAGGTGGAAAAGTGGTTCACAGGAAGTTCCTTTAGAAACTGCTCATCTGGATTTCAGTTCTCAGGGACCGGCCGAGCAAAGCTGCCTGGTCTGAAGAGCCCTTGGGATCCTGAGTGCGGTAAAGACACCTCTGATTTTCTGTTGCTTCCGGGGCTTCTGCTGTGGGAATCTTTGTCCCTTCCTCTGCTGGTACCTGTATCCAAAAAATAGCCTAATGAAGGGGTGAACAAGGATCCAGTTGCTGGATGAGCTTTTTTGTTTTTTTAAAGATTTATTTATTTATTTATGCATACAAGCTGGGGTGTAGGCCAGAAGTGCAGGGTGGTAAGAGGATTCACCAGAGACAGAGTGGGGAGCAGAACAGGCAGATCTACTGAAATACACTGCTGAGGGGAGCAGCGGGCGAGGCAGGAGAGGTCTGCTGCATCATGTGGGAAGCTCCCTGGTCGGGGATCGAACTCGTGCTGCAGTGGCTCTGGATAGCTTCACAGGCTGAGACTTAACCCCTTGTGCCACCAGGGAGGCCCAGTTGCTGGATGAGCTTTAAGAAGCTTCTTCCATTGAGTCTAGTTCTTCCTGACACATATTCATTCAGGCTCTTTTACTGACATGATATGTCAGTGTCATATGGGGCCAAGAAGTGAGAGACAGATGCTCAACCACACAAAGGCTTCCATTCTCTTTGTCTAGATGTGGGAAGAGGGTGGCCTGCATTCCAGATCTGGCACGGGGCTCTCCAACCTCCAACCAGTAGCATTGGGAAGCTGCCTACTAGGCCAGGGAAGGCCAGTGACTGGTCTCAGGTTAAGCAGAAATACAGTGTGAAGCTCAGAGTTGCTACTTGGAGCTGCAAAGAGGACATTCTTCTCTCCATTTCACTCACACCAGACTCACTCCGTGTCTTCTTTCTCTTTCTCTTAATGCCACATGAAGTGAAGTCCCTCCCTGGGGTCCCTCCGAGCCCTGCCCCTGCCGTTGCCACCTTCAGCCAAGCCCCAAGCCAGCCTCAGGCATCGCAGACCCTGACACCACTGGCTGTACAAGCTGCCCCCCAGGTAAGGGCCACCCCAGGGAGCTGGACAGAGGGCAGTGGGCAGGAGTGAGGCATGGGACAGCTAAGGTGGGCTGTTCCAGCTAAGGATCTGGAAACTTCACGGGAAGGGGCTGTGATTTGAGGGAGGGAATCTCCTACTAGGCACTCCTGGAGTCATCCCTGCCCCGGATCAGGCCCACTCGCCAAAGGTAGACCTGCCTTTGCCAGGTAGTCAATCACCTTAGGTCCAGCAAAGGTTGCAGAGATGACATTAACTCTTTCAAGCACCCTGCTTTGCTGTTTATCTAATGGCTAAATGAATAATAACCTTGTCAGCCCCTCAGAGGATGCAAGAGTTAATGGATTATGCACAGCGCCTCAGCCAGGGGGCTGCCCCAGGGCAGAGAAAAGCTTTTTCTGGGAACCTCCAGGCATGTTGAGCTCTCCTTGACCATGTGTTACCTGCATGGATCTCTGAGGCATCCCCCAGGAGTTTAGCCTCCATCAGAGCATCCCGGAGACCTCTGTGGACCTTTGTCCACTTGGTTGCAAATGGCCCCGCTCCCAGCTTCCTGACCGCAAAGTTCTGGTCTTGGGAGCAAGGAGCCAGGGAAGACTTGGGGGGCAGCAGTCTGTGGTGGAAGAGGCCAGTGTACCCTCTCCTGTCCCGTCAGTGAGGCTGGGCCCTACCCCAATCTGGGCTGCTTCTCTGCAGAGTCCTGAGGTCCAGGCACCCCCTCAGGGTTGGATCTCCAGCTAGGGCTCGTCTCTTCCCCACCCTCATGTGGCCTTCCCCCCACTGCCCTCAGAATGCTTTATTTGTGCTCAACTGGGTCTAAGAGACCCAGTGTTTGTGCCGTCAATGTTGATTTTTTATTTTTCTTTTCTTTTTGAAATCTTGTTTGCTTTTGCAGGTCTTGACTCAGGAAAACTTAGCCACAGTTCTGACAGGAGTTATGGTTCCAGCAGGGGCAGTTACTCAACCTCTTCTTATCCCCATCAGTATTGCAGGTCAAGTGGCTGGTCAGCAGGGGCTGGCCGTGTGGACAATTCCTACAGCAACCGTGGCTGCCCTCCCAGGACTGACCGCTGCTTCTCCTACGGGGGGAATTTTCAAGCCACCTTTAGCCGGTCTCCAAGGTAACAGCAACTCTCCCCAGGACTGCACCAGGCCCCCTACCACCCTCCACCACCATCCCTGCACGCGTGCTTGCCATGTTGGACTCAGAACCCGCGGCCCAACCAGGGTGACAGCCCTGGAGTCTGGATCCAGTGTCCCAGGCGTCGGGCCACAGAGCTGCTGCACCACCTCGGGACTCTAGGCCATGGCACCGTGCTGGCCCAGGAGGCCTCTCTTACTTCAGCCAGATGTCTGAGACTGCCCCTCTCCCCCCACGCCAGAATTCACCCCATGACCAGCCTCCTGAGAAAGACTGCAAGAAGACTCGACTTCTGGTTTTGAACCTCCACATCTCCAGGCCCAAGGGAGGGGGGATGAGAGATGTTGACATGTGCCTGCAAGGATCAAGGGAATCACAGCTGTCTGTCCCCTGCCCTACTGCCCAACCCCCCTAATGCTTATGCCAGATCCCTTGGGATTGGAGCCGCTTTGGGCTGCGGCTAGGCATTTGAGCACCCCTGTCTCTGCCTTGCTCCATAGCAGCTGCCGTGCTGAATGCCGCGCTTCCAGCACCCGTACAAGCTGCCCCACCGATACAGGCCTCCTCGCCAGCCCAGTCCCGGCCACCAGCCCAGCCCCAGCCGCTGTTCCAGACCCAGCCGCTGCTGCAGACCACGCCTACCATTGTACCGCAGCCCACTGCTGCCGCCGCTACTGCCCCCACCCCCAAGCCTGTGGACACCCCCCCACAGATCACCGTCCAGCCTGCAGGCTTCGCATTTAGCCCAGGAATCGTAAGCTGCTGCCCTCACCCAGGACTGACCAGGGATGGACTGGATCCTGGGCCACGGGTTGAGCTGACCCTTCCTAACGGGGAGGAAGGAGGTGGAACCAGCCCCCTGAACACGACTTTTTTCCAACACATCAGCATAGATGGGCTCCCTCTGAGGCCTTCTGCTTGCTGCTGCCCACCCATGCATCCCAGACAAGAGCAGACACCCTTTGCCAAGAGGGTTAGGCCAGTTCTCTAGAACCTGGACCACTGGACCAGCCTTGGAGGGTGGGATGATGTCTGGAGGTTGCAAATTTATGAGTTGTCACTAAAGTGGAACTAGAGGCTCACAGCCCCCACCAGTGTCTGTCCAAGGTGGCCCTGGCTTGGCAATGGAGCTGTTCGATGTGATTAGAAACACATCAGGCACTCCAGTCTGGCTCCTCTACCCTCCCAGGCCCAGCCTGAAAGATTAGCCAGTTACTCCCCCATGACTGTGGCCCCACCCTTCCTGCTGACCCCTTGCAGCCCCTAGCTCTGGATACTATTCAGCTGGTGGACATGGGCTTGCAGCCCGCCTTTCACAGGTGTGCCCAGCATTCCTATCTCCCCATCCCCACGCCCCCAGCTCTCTCCCCTCCGCCTTGGGCTCTTTCTCACCCTTTGGCCTCTGAGCAAGGCTCTTCCTCCACCCACAGATCAGTGCTGCTTCCCTCGGGGGACAGACCCAGATCCTGGGCTCCCTCACTACAACTCCGGTCATTGCCAACGCCATTCCCAGCATGCCAGGGATCAGCAGTCAGATCCTCACCAACGCTCAGGGACAGGCAAGTGGTCAAAGACTGAGGGTTGGGGGCTGTGGAAAAGCCTGAGGGGGGTCAGCTTGGGCCGAGGGTCATAGAAACGCGAACAGAATATCGAGCTGCGGTCCTAACTCTGGTGGGCCCCAGAGGTGCTCTCTCTAGTGGGGGGTTTATTGGTGGAGCACTCACCTAGTGACAGGTTCTGCGCTAGGGGCTTTCCCATACATTGCTTCACTTCCTTTTGAGTATAGCTGGATCTACTAGGTGGAGATTTTTATTCCCATTCTACAGGCTGAGGTTTGGAGAAATTGAGCCACACAGATAAAACATGGCCGAGTAGAGATTCACATCCAGAGCTGTCTGAGTCAAAATGCAGACCTATTCCTGCTCCCTCACAGCTCTGGAAATAGAATTAAGGTTTCTTCACTTTACTGATGAGAAAAATGAAGCCCAGAGGGATTAGATGAATTGTCTGGGTCCCTCATCCTGTCAGGGTGGGAATTTGGGTTGGGGGTGAAGCTGGACGCTGCCCTCACACCTGGGGTCCCTGCCTTGTTTCCTCCCAGGTTATCGGAACTCTCCCGTGGGTAGTGAACTCGGCTAGTGTGGCGGCCCCAGCACCAGCCCAAAGCCTGCAGGTCCAGGCTGTGACCCCGCAGCTGTTGTTGAATGCCCAGGGCCAGGTGATTGCGACCCTGGCCAGCAGCCCCCTGCCTCCGCCCGTGGCTGTCCGGAAGCCAAGCACGCCTGAGTGCCCAGCTAAGAGTGAGGTACAAGGGCAGGGTTGGGGGTTGGAGGTAGGCGGTGCTATCTGGCATGAGCTGCCTTCCTCCAGACTCTGGGCAGTGCAGCCTTATTTTCTGAAGCCTGTGGGAGAATAGGGCACCTCCCTAGAGTGAGGTGAGGTCCCAGCGTAGAAGGCCCATGTGTGTCATCCATGCTCTGCCCAAGGAAACGGCACCCATCTGACCCCCTCCCCCATGCACTAAGACATGTACACGTGCCCTCAGAGACTGGCACCATTCTGAGAAGGCCAGGGAGGAGGTGGTCAAAGTAAACTGGGCCTTGATCAGCTCCAGGATGAACAAACCGCTGGACAAGCCCTGGGAGGTCAGTTCTGTATCCCCTTCTCTCCATCCCCCTGCCCTCCACCCACCCCTCCCCTCCACTGTGGTTTTGGTTACTCATTTATTTGTTCAGTTTTTGAGTGCCTCCTGTATTCCAGGTGCTGAAGATATAGGGATGAAGGAGAGGTCCTTCCTAGCTAGGCCTGCAGTGGAGACAATTACAAGTCAGTGTGACATAGACCATTCGTGACAGGGGCGTGATAGATGCTTCGGGAACCCAGAGAAGGGAGCACCACAGGCTGGGGAGTTCGGCAAGGCTTCATAGAGGAGGGGCATTGCTCACATAAAGGACTGAGTTGGATGAGAGAGTATACACTACCTTTAAGGAATTGCAAGAAGCACAGTGTGCCCAAGTGGGAGCTGTCAAATGTGAGTGTGTCTTGGAGTCACCTGGAAGGCTTGTTGGAATGCTGGTTCCTGGGCCCCAGCCCAGTTTCTTTTGCAGTAGGTCTGGAGTGCAGCTTAAGAATTCAATTTCTAAAAAGTTCCCAGATGCTGTTGAGAGGCCACATTCTTAAATGTGGTTGCTGCTTCCCTGTTTTGTGAATAACCTCTTAACCTCATTTGTAAGGTGGAGATGATGAGAGTGCCAACTCCAGAAAGTTCTGAATGTTAAAGAAGTTAGACATAAGGCAATGAACCATCTGGTGCCCAGAAGCTCTTGAAAAACAATGTTTTGGTTGTCGCTGTTATTTGGTAATGGGTGGGGAGGCAAGGAAGGGTTTCTAGCTAGGAAATGACTGATTAGATGAGCTTTTTATAAATTCCATCTATTCGGGTGGAGCCAAGAACTGGACTTTCCTGAGACTAGAGTCTTTGCTGCCTGTCAGGAGGCAGCATAAACAGCTCGAGCAAGAGGCAGGCAGCTTTGAACTCAGGCAGATGTCCCTGAAGAGAGAATGGACTTGAGAACTAACGGGGCGGGATCCAGGGAGCAGGACCCCACCCAGAGAAATTTGCACTTTTCGGTAAACTTTTTTCAAAAATCATACTAAAAATACAAATTTTGTTTATAGTTTCTCCTGATTATAACTGATACATGATTTTGATAAAAATGTCAACATGATGTGAAATGTAAAAGTTTAAAAATCTCTTCTAGTTTTACCTCCAGAGATGACTTTTGTTGACAGCTTGACTTAGGCCTCAAGATTTTCTTCCTGGAAATTCATGTGGTTTTTTTTTTTTTTAAGATTTATTTATTTATACATACAAGCTGGGGTACAGGCCAGAGGCGTGGGGTGGCGAGAGGGTTCACCAGAGACAGAATGGGGATCAGAACAGGCAGATCAGAAATACACTGCTGAGGGGAGCAGCGGGCGAGGCAGGAGAGGTCTGCCGCACCAAGTGGGATTCTCCCTGGCTGGGCGTCGAACTCACATCGCCGCTGCTGACAGCTCCACAGCACAACGCTCAACTGCTGCGCCACCAGGGAGGCCCCCACATGTGTTCTTAAAAGAAATTATTCCATAATGTTTTCTCACCTTACTTCCCTCCCCTAAGCCCCCATTTAGCTCTGTAACTCAGAACTCTTTCCATTTCAGTAATTAAGAGATATACCTTGTTTTTATAATGGGTGCAGAGTATCTTGTAGGGAGGTCCCAGAAGTCATGCCTATCAGTGGACATCTGGGGCCTGGGAGACTCTAGAGTTGGGTTTAGGTTTCTCCTTTGAGGGCAGTTGTCTCAAGGAGGGACACTTGTTGTGGCTTTGACCGTGGATACCAACCCGTTCAGAGTCTTGGACCTGTGTGTGTGGCTATGAGGCTGTTGCTGTGCTTATTTTAGGGGTCATTACATTGGGTGGGTGGGTGCTGAATGAGTGAGGACTTTGTGCCCATTTTTGCCCTGCCTCTCTGGTCTACCCAAGAACTCTAACCCCCTGAGTTAGGTAGGTGGGCAATAGGGGCTTATTGACTCTCTTCTCATAGGTGCAGTCCATCCAGCCCACACCAGCCATACCCCAGCCTGGTGTGGTCATCGCCAGCCCAGTCCCAGCGGCCAAGCCATCTCCCTCTGCTCCTATTCCAATTACCTGCTCAGAGACCCCTACTGTCAGCCAGTTGGTGTCCAGTAAGTGGCTCCTGGAGAAGGTTGTGGAAAAGACGGAAGGCAATACTCAGGCACCCCGACCTCTTTTGAAGCTGTTCTCTTTAATAAAAACCCTGGAGTCCAGGGGGCAGGGGTAAAAGAAACCAACAAAAAACCCTGGAGTCCAAAGGGGAAGGACAGAGACCCAATGCCAGGAATCGGCTTTCTTATTTTCATTCCTGTCGAGTTGAACTCTAGTCATGATGATAATGGAGGCTGCTTAGCTGTCTGTCCAACTGCTTCTCTGAGAAGCTAAGCCATGTCTCTTCTGTGACCTCCCACCCAGTATTTAAGAAATGTGAATGGCTAACAGGTGTGCTTGGGGCCAGGTGTAGGGAGAATGGGATTAGCAGTTAGAGCTGGAGGAACTTGAAAGAAGACTCCTGTCTCCACACAAATTGGTCTAGACCCTTCTCCCCCCAAGTCTTGATTGTTTTGGAGACAGGCACCCCTGAGGGTCTTAAGGATGCACAGGCCTTTTGCCAAATGTGCTCATTCCTTGTCGTTGCACCTGACTAGACCAGTGGGCTAGATAAGTAGTGAAGGTTATCTGTCTTACACACTCACCTCTGGTCTCTTCTTCTGGCCTAGAGCCACATACCCCAAGCCTGGATGAAGATGGGATCAACTTAGAAGAGATCCGGGAGTTTGCCAAGAACTTTAAAATCCGAAGGCTCTCTCTGGGCCTCACACAGACCCAGGTGGGTCAAGCTCTGACTGCAACAGAAGGGCCAGCCTACAGCCAGTCAGCCATCTGCCGGTGAGTAAGGTTGCCCCAGACAGGGCTTGCTCAAGGCCTGCTGAGGTGCCTGGATCACGTGGCACTCCCTGGGTCCCAAGTGTCTGGCCTCTTTCCAGATGCCCTATTCCCCTTTGTTCCTGCCTTCTTCCAGGTAAAGAAGGGGGTTCTGAGTGTTGAATGAACATTTGGAGTAGCCAAAGACTGATCCAGTCCTTCTGAGCTGGTCCTCTGAAGTTTATCCTCTAATCCTGAATCTTTTGGGGGGAAATCAAGACTGTAATCCATTCAGGAATTTTACAGGAAAAGGAGTACAGCTTAGGAAATTGGTTAGGAAAGTGAGACCTTTAGTTCTGGTTTGGCTCTCAACAGCAGCCTGCCCTCACTCCTTTTGTGCCCCCCCCCCCCCCACATCAGCTGCGAGTCTGAAGGATACTGCTGACTTTTCTCTGTGTGGTGTGTGAACCAGATCTGACGTTCGTATCAGAGGACGGGTGGCAGAATGAGAATTAGTGCGTGACTAGGGGTAGCTGGACAGCCCAACCTGTCTGCCAACTCCATGAGGGATTCTGTACGCCCACCTGGGCCCAGCCAGAAGGGTGGTCTGACTTAGGGACACTGCTGTAAGAGCACTACCGGAAGAGGACAGCACTCATGACATCCACGTGCTGTCTCTGGAGGCCTCTCAAGGTGACCCTCAAGAGACCTCGCTTATCTTCCTGTAATGTCGTCCCACTGTTGTCACTGTGTAACTGAACCGAGGCCATGAGAATGGTCTTTCTAGTCCAACCTGGGACTCAGGGCAGACTGAGGAGTCCAAGCCTGGCCCAGCCGGAGGGGTGTTGGTGGAGGTACTGAGGGGAACACCAGTGGGCCTCACTAGCCCTGAGAGGAGAGTGCTCCTCCTACCTGGCTGTGGGGATTAGGACATTCTTAATACCCCTTCCTGGCTTTGGGTTCCCTGCAGGTTCGAGAAGCTGGACATCACACCTAAGAGTGCCCAGAAGCTGAAACCGGTGCTGGAGAAGTGGCTGAATGAAGCTGAGCTTCGGAACCAGGAAGGCCAACAGAACCTGATGGAGTTTGTGGGAGGCGAGCCCTCTAAGAAACGCAAACGCCGCACCTCCTTCACCCCCCAGGCCATAGAGGCGCTCAATGCCTACTTTGAGAAAAACCCACTGCCCACGGGCCAGGAGATCACCGAGATTGCTAAGGAGCTCAACTATGACCGGGAGGTCGTGAGGGTCTGGTTCTGCAACCGGCGCCAGACGCTCAAGAACACCAGCAAGCTGAACGTCTTTCAGATTCCTTAGGGCTCGGCCCCAGCCCTGGTTTCAGCACTTTGTACTTTTCCCTCAGCACCGGCTGCAGCCACCGCTGTGACAGTGCTGTCACCGTGCCACATGCGAAAGTGCTTGTCCCAGGTCGTGAGGCTCCACTGTGTGCATGTGCATCAGCCGCCTCCTCCCCCGCATAGCGCACATCACGGGGAGGGCAGAGGGGCCCACCTAGAGCCCCAGGCTCGGGACTGAGGCGCTGAGGGAGAGGGTTTGGGGTGTCACTTAAAAAAGCACTTTGCTAGCTTGGTCTTTGAAGGGTGAATTCTGGTTGAGAACCAGAGCCTCCTTGTCATTGGGGTGGCACTTGAGCAGCCCCTCATGGACCACTGGCCATTAGCTCCTGTTTTTGGTGGTTCTGTTTCTCACTTCTCCTTTGTTCTTCTGTGTGAGTGTGCAGGCAAGGCGGCCAGAGCCTCCTCTGCTTTGCTGGCAGGCAGTGTCCCCTGGAAGGACCCACACAGAAAAGTGTGATGTGCTGCTCAGAGGGTCAGAGTCAGTGTCTGCCTTGACCTTGAGATCAGAAGCTTCCCACAGCCCTGGGCCAGAGCATGTGATCCCCTCTCCCCTCTCCCTGTTCCTGTGTGTGGGGGTGTGGGTGGGGGGATTACACTAAAGCGGAACCTTTTGTGATCAGTGTTAGGAGGAGTCAACAGTGAACTCCAGCTGTCTTGGAACTGACCTGGGTCTGCAGCAGGTGGGGAACTTAGTAAGTAAGGCCATCTTTCCAGATTTTACTCTAACCCCTGTCCATGACCAAACCTCCCTGCCCTTCCCCTTCTTCCCCCCCTACAATGTGGGTTAGAGAACTGGCACCCTCGAAAATCCTACTGCCCAAGCAAGCAGGCACCTGGAGTAAAGTGAAGAGAGGAACACTGACTCTTTCTCTTGTCCTCATACTCACCTCCAACCCGGTACCAGGGCCTTCTCAGAAGGGCAAATTAAACAATAACGAGACAGCAAGTCCTGGGGGGAAAGGTCAACCTCCAGACAGCGCTGATGGCAGCCCAGGAAGGTCTCTCATGGAAGGTGACTTAACTCTAATTTTCTCTATAACTTTAAGCCCTGGATACTGGAGGAAAAATATTATCTGGTCCAGAGTCTTAGACCTTGTGTTTGTGTAAGCAAGTCCTAGTGCTCCTCTGAGAAAATGCCCCTGGAGCAGGGTAGATGCTGCCCTAGAGAGGGAGCTGTGGCTCATCAGCCAAGCTGCTTGGTGCATTTCTGGTCTCTGTGGCCAGACTGCACCCTGGAACTCAGCGTGCCGTCTAGCAGGAAAGCACTGAGAGGTCTGCTCACATGAGCCCGAGCTTGCTTGTTGTCTGTCCCTAACGGACCACAGGTCACAGCCACCTGCTCTTCACTGCTCTTGTCCTCCCAGAGCCAGGTGTCTACGCACCTCATTTGATCCACCCTGAGGTGACAGGCAGGAGAGAGCACATCGCCCTCTGTTGGACACTGGCTCAGAGCCCCTCTCAGCCTGTCTTGCTTCCTCTGGCATGCTGCCGTTCCTCCACTGCCACAGCTGGCTCCAGAATGCCAGTGTGCCACCCTCTTCATAAGCCCTGCCAATGCATAAGCCCTGCCAATGAGAGGACAGTTGTGCATCAAATTGTCTGTCCACCCCTCTTCTCTCTCCCCCCCCCCATAGCTGCTATATTTGGACCAACCAAACTTCCTCTTACAGCGTGGCAGGAGGTGGGGCAGAGTGGGGACATTGAGGGGCAGGGAGAACTGAGGAAGTTAGGGGGCATCTTGTCTGGCACTGCTGCCTCCAAGCAGAGAATATATTTCTGAGGCAGAGGCACATACTCAAATTCAATGTTCTCCACCTGCCTCATGGAGGTGAGGCCCTTACCTGGGAGGGGCATTGTAAACACATTTTCAGTAAGAGTAGTTAAAGTACTGGAGTTTGTACAGAATTCAGTGACTTACACTTTGATAAGTTAGAGAGATGCGGGTTTTCACCCTCAAACACTAATTTCAGATATGCTTTCTTTGAGGGGAGAGGTGAGGGGGTCCTGCTGGTACCCCTGGAGTAGCATATGATCCAGGGTGTGTCCGTGGTGGTGGATACACAGAGCACACGTCTAGGGCGGCATTCTGCATCAAGGCAGGAAAAAGGGAGCCTGGCCCTGCTTTCTCAGTTCTTCCCTCATTTAAATCAGTCTTCCCAAGGCTGGGCTGGAACTAAACCATTTCTCATGTGGTAGAAGGCTGGGTCGGCTTTCAGAGGAACACTACCGGGGCAGAATGTTTGCTGGCTGAATTCCCCTGGCAGGGGTGTGCCCTCAGGTATGCGAAGCATGCTCAGAGCCAAGCTCACCAGCCTTCCATCTTTGCTTTTGCTCTCCCCCCACCCCCCAACCCCACCATGGGATCCCCAGGAAGGAGCTGTGGCCCTGAGATGGCTTTCTTGCTTTGCTTTTGGTAGTCTCGGGCTCTGAAGGGAGCTGGTATGAATTTTGTTTTGAAAGCTCCTTTGTGGACTTATGCCAGAGCTCAGTTACTTCTTGGCCTTGGAAAGACAGGAGGATGGGCAGAAATGGTTTAACTGTTTGTGGTTTTGTTTGTATGTAGTTTTGTTTGTTTGTTTTTTTAAATCAAAGACCAAAACTTACTATGGTCCTGTGAATCAGCTGGGACCTTTGATCCTGCACTAACCAAGCATTTTATCCAGGTGGGGTTCAGGGAAAGAATTCTGCCAAGTGGACTGAGGAACACACTTGAATGTGGAATGAGAGACCTTGATGTTTGTGTTCTTGGAAATCCAATCACGTTCTCTTACCTGGATGCCCTTCCTGACTCTTGGACCAGGCTCTGACGATAAGGTTCTGACTGTCCCTGACATGGGCCAAAGCCTGCTGTGGGCTGGAGTAAGGCGTGGGGAGGGGGCAGGGGAGAAGCACTTGATGTAGTTGTGTGGAATAAACAGTATTTTTTTTTTGTACAGGTGTGCTTGTTTCTCCTTCACCTCTCAGGGTAGGGCTATAAAGGAACCAGGGTCAGAAACCAAGGAAGTGTCAAGAACAACCTTTGCTCTCAGAGTCTATCGCCTGGAAAATCCCATTACAAGAGGGTGAGGGTCAGTGCAGGGTTAGCCACCTCACCTGCCTCCTCACCTGCCACCTCTGAAGACCCAGCCCTCCAGCCACAACCCACTCCATGGGGGACAGGGGCACGGGAGTGTGACTTTTCTCCTTCTAGGACTCCAGAAGTACCTGCTTCCTCACCCTCCTTCTTTGGGTCCCCATGACAGATGTCTTGGTGTGCAGACCCCCAAGCCTGAAAGTTGGCCAAGGGGAGGCTGTTTGTTCGAGGGCTGGATGAAGTCTGTCTGTGTAGACTGCAATGTCTGACATATCCATGAAGTCCCTTGCTTCATGGGGCTGTGAAGAGGATGAGAAGGCAGCTTGTAGGCTGGGGCCAGAACTGGGGGCCATTCTCACAGAGAGATTCAAGGGGTCCTAGAAGTCTAAATTCAACCCTGAGCTACCACGTGGTTATGAAGATACGCTTTCATGCTGGGGGGCTTGTATATCCACAATTAGCTTGATTTATACTTCAGAAAAATTTGAATAGATGAGAAGTGGGTCTTTATTTGTGCTTCCCCCCGCAACATTTATGCCTGCAAATGTTAGGGGTAGGTCTGCCACCTGAGCACAGAGATGGGGGAGCATGGCTGTAATAAGGATCTCTTCTTGCCTACTTCCCAGGAGTAGGGTTCACACTATGCTTCCCTATAGTCCTCTCTCTGTTCCCCTCCAGTTGGTATTGGGGAGGTCTGGATTATATTCTAAACTGGTGAGAGCAAGACATTACCTTGAGTCCACCGAACCAGCATTCCTGAACCAGGCACTGCTGGCTTCTGGATCACTGGCTACCATCACAGCTCCACCAAAAGGCAATAGACATCTAAGATTCTGATGCAAGATTTAGGGATCAACAGGGTTTACAGCAAATAATGGGGCAAAAACTCAAACAGAAACCAGCACTGATGGCTGCATGTTACCTGTCCATACAAGTGTGTGACTCCTTGGAACCCAAGCCAGGGCACACAGCAGGTGCTTGATAAAGGTCAGATAGATGTCTGAATGCCTTTCCTTTGAGGAAATATGAGAATTGAGTCCCTGACTTCAGGCTACTGGGAGAAAGCAGGTATAGAGGATTCTGCTTAGCTCTGCACGATTTATACTGTGACTTGTGGGAGTGAACAGAAGTAGGGCAGCAACTGGCTCTGACTGGAGAGAGGCAGCTCCCAGCAGCTCTCACCAGGAGAATCAGTGGAGGCTGATATTTCTGGCTCAGACCTGTTGAGTGTGGTCCCTGGCAGATGGCCCAGGTGGCCTTTAAAGGAAGAGGGTGGGTTTGTGGAGAGTGCAGTTTCCACTCCCACGTCTGGAAAGGCCACTGCACTGTGTGGACAGCTGTAGAGGGGGAACTGACCTTTCACAGACTGGAGAAGAAGTGGGCTGGTTTCTGAACTAGAGATGAGGAATAAAGGGAACCTGTGGTTGCTTGGGACTGCTGTATACACTTGTGATTATTTTCCCTGTCAACTGCAGTGTCTTTCAGAGAAGCCAGACTGGCCTCACAGACTCCTTGGGTAGGGCTTAGCCAGATGTGGAAAGTTATACTTAGATAATCAGTCCCTCAAAAAAGGCTTCCTGGATAATGGTTTCTTCCTGTATTTTGAGGAAAATGCCCTGCAGTTGCTGTGAGAACCCAGCAATGCAACTGATGAGTAAATGAGCGAGACGGGAGGCCTGGCGGATGGGTGGGGGCCGATCCCAAGAGCTTTAGCCCTCACTCCTCTGAGAAGTGATTTGACTGAAAAGGTGCACAGGAAAAGTGTCAGGGTTTCCTTTTTGTCCATTGTAATAATGGCTACCCCCCTTACTGACCACTTTATACTTGGTACTCCCTAGGCACTCAACCACGATCTCTCAGTTTAGGTCTATACAGCAAGGAATGGAGGGATCTACTCAGAGTTGCTTTGTTTTGTGAGCATCAGAGAGAGGACTTGAACCTCAGTGGGCTGTTTTTAAAGCCTGTCCACTTAACCTTCCCCCATACAAGTGGGGCCTGAGGTCCTTGCTGTCCTGATGATTTTGATAGTATTGTCACATGTTGCCACCCACAGGCTGGGCCCTGCTGTGTTCCATCTAAAGTATCTAGTTTCAGGACCTAATCTTCAGAGAACTTCATAAACTCTGTGCACATGTCTCTGGTAAGTCAGTCATATTTTTTATGTATAACAGGAGTCATAATTTTTGTTGTGGAAGGAATTTTTTAAGTACAAAACTTTGGTTTATTGACAGGCATTGCTGGACATCCAGGGGAACCCCTGATGGTCTTGGAGCCAGAGCCCCCAGGGCTGCCCCTGGAATTCCTATTTTCAGTTCTGGCATCCCAATTTCACTTTTGCTTATATTGGGGAAGGGAGAGGAAGGAAAACCTCCAGTCTCCAGTGACAGAATTCAGGGGTAAAGAGTCTGTCAGATCTCCCTTCAGGGAGAATTGAGCTCAAGGACACAAATCTCAAAGGTGGTCTGCATTCCAGTTGGGAGGAGTCAAGGCTTTAGGAATCAGTGTTCTATTTCACTACACAATTGTCTCTTTTCAATGTCTAATAAAAATAGTTCTTGTTTTATTTTTTTAATTTTTATTTTATTTATTTATGCATATAAGAGCTAGGGTGTGGGCCAGAGGTGCAGGGGGTGAGAGGATTCACCAGAAACAGAGTGGGAAACAGAACAGGCAGATCTACTGAAATCCACTGCTGAGGGGAGCTGTGGGTGAGATAAGAGAGGCCTGCTGTGCCATGTGGGTTAGCTCCCTGGCCAGGGATCAAACTCGTGCTGCAGTGGCTGCTGATAGCTTGATAGTGCTGAGACTTAACTGCCTGTGCTACCAGGGAGGCCTACTTGAATCCATGCCCTTTGAACCTTTTTTTTTTTTTTTTGCAGGTGAGAAAACATGCTTCATCCAATATTCCTTCATGGGTACAATTTTATGAATATTCAACATTCTCATCTCCACAATCTTTGAAATTCATCTCTGAAAACACTAGGTAGAAAAGGGATCTTTTAAAGGTTATAACTATCCACAGGGACAGTGGTAGATTACAGGCCCAGATTTGAAGGTCAGTTCATCAGGCTTTTCCACTCTCAAGCAGGGTGACCCTGGATAAGCCAAGTCATTTTTCTAAGTCTCAATTTTCTTATCTATGAAGTGACTCTAATAATCTTAGCGTGCAGAATGAGGGGAATCCTGGGCCCCCCAAACTTGCATGCTCTACAGGGGTTCTGCCATCTACCACATAAAGACAACGCATACTCCAGTGCAGAAGAACTTTAACAGAACAGTGTGCATAGGGAGAGAAGAAAGGTTAATAGTTATCCAGTGAAACACCCAAAGTTACCCATTCTCTTGTGGGTAAATGCCTAAGCCAAATAGGATTGACCCAAAGTGGGGCCACCAAGGCCCAAAAGTGTTCCACAAGTTTAAGGCACCTTCTGGTAAGGTGACAAGGAAAGGGGGACAAGGGGTCAGGCAAGCCTGGAATGGAAGAAGCAAAATTAAAGTACAAATCAAGATAAAGGCTGCCATTGTCAGCCTCCCCGCAGGTCCCTCTTCGCATCTCTTCCAAGTGTCTCTACATCTCTCAACTTTATGTGTCTCCTTCCATGTCTCCTAAGTCCCTGATGCAAGTCTGAAACTAAAAAGCAAGTGGAGCCTCCCTGGTAGAGCAAGGAGTTAAGTCTCAGCACTATAAAGCTATCCACAGCCACTGCAGCACGAGTTTGATCCCTGGCTAGGGAGCGTCCCACATGGCGCTGCAACCTCTCCTGCCTTACTCCCCTCAGCGGTGTATTTCAGTAGATCTGCCTGCTCTGCTTCCCACTTTGTCTCTGGTGAACCCTCTCACCACCCCACACCTCTTGTTGGGGGCCTGAGGCTGGGCTGGAGTGCTCCTGGAGGTCAAGGCTGGGCTGATACGTTCCAGTCTCTGTGCCTCAAGATAAGAACAGGATAGTCCTGGCGCCAGGTTTAGCACTGGTATACAAGGTCATCATGGCCTGCGCTTTAAATCATTTTTATGGAATGTTGACACGCCTACTGCCTGACCAGCCTTGAATCTTAGCTACTTTGTTCTAAGAACTCTCCTTTACCTCCCCCCCTCCCCAAGACCCCTATATAAGCTTGAGCTCCTTTGTT